>JBAMJV010003381.1:0-116067 GCA_037951105.1 Echinarachnius parma | reverse complement strand
TTTTGCTTACAAGCACAAGCAATTGCTTACTGCTCGTAAGCAATTGCTAACCAAACAAGCAATTGCTTAAAACCGTATGCATAAAACGAACCTTTTACTTGTCTTGATAAGCAATTGCTTGCGTTTTTTCAAGCACCTCCAGACCAGCTTGAGCTCTTGCTTACTAAGGACATTCGCGTTTTAGAATCAAGTTTTCATACCGTTTCAGGATGATTTAGAACTCCTGGTTCCAGAGGTTATGTTGTGATTACATATTTAATCAAATGGCTGTTATTTTAGACATTTATATCCATGTAGGCAATTTTGTTCATGATTTGAAAATATTTGCGTAATAAAAATACTGTTGCCAGGTCGGGCACGACCAGGGAAAGCTGCTATGCAAGGGACTACACGACGTTTGCATACACTACGAATCCCCTTTGTTGTCATGCAGTGCGATGTTCGCACAACCGTAACGACGATTTGTTCAACACGTAAGCAATTGCTTAGGCAGTGTAAGCAAAAGGTTTCAGCACAAGCAAAAGCTTCTGCATACTAAATTAAGCAATTGCTTGAACTTGATCTTTTGCTTGACAAGCTCTTGCTTGTGCTTGAAGCAATTGCTTATAAGCAATTGCTACGTTTTATGCATACGGCCCAATGTGTGGTACGTCTAACGCATGAGCATTATTTAACGTTTACAATACTACCTATACCGTACCCTGACATTTCTTTTCGTACGCGTCCGTCGGGCGCGGCCTCCTGCAGCGGAACGATATCGTTCCGCCGCGGTAAGACCATGAATGTACCTTCCTGTCCTCCTGCAGGGAACTGGTGGAAACAAATCGGTTTTAAGCGTTCTGCGGTATAACGCGCCCTGCCGATCGGGCAGGCTCGGGCCCAAGCGGGATCCCGCGGTAGGACGGCAGTGATAATTTTGACGCCTCTCCTTAAAGGGATAGTGGAGTTTTGGTATAGTGGGCGCTTCATATTTGTGTTTATGAGGTAATGAAAATCTGAGTGTCAAATTCGAGAGAGCATACAATTTTAGTGACAGAATAAACTTAATTTGAACAAAATTGGTTAAAAACAGGTGAAATAACAATAAATATATCCAATCAGAATTATTGTGGGATCTCACATATTATTCGATGCGTTAAAGGGCCCAGTAGGGTATTGATAAATGTTTCCATCAAAATTTAGATTTTTATCTTAAAATGATCCATGGATTCTAAGCTAAGAAAATACATACTATTGTATTAAAGCTTAGAATCCATGATCCATCAATTTTGATGAAAACAAAATTAAATACCCCACTGGGCCCCTTAAATTATCTCCCTCATGATAAGATCAATATACAAACTCAAATGAACTTACACACAACCACACACATAGACACTGACACACAAACAAGAAAAAAATGTGAACACACCGTTTACGTACATGCATGTCCATTATACTAATTTGGGGGAAGGTCTCTCCCCTCCCACGTGAAGAAATTAAAACAATTGGAGTTTAAAATTTAACTTTAGAACTATGATTTGTACTTTAATTTTACTATTATTGTAATTCTGCAAGCGCCCGAGGTGCGCGGAGGGTGAGGGAGGAGGATATCGCCCCTCCCACGGTAGGGAGCTTTTGCAATTTTAAAATCGAAATAATGCAATCTGGTGTATAAGCAGAAAGCATGACCAATATATAAAACGCAGACGAACTTTACCCACAGCCACACACGCACATACAATAAAGGGTTTAGGTGTAATTGTATATGGGATAATTGCCCGGGGAGGGTTGCCTAGGGGGGGGGGGGGGGGGAGGCTAAATGAGCCCCTCCCCCTCTCTCGGGTATTACACGCCAGATGGCTACCACATTTGACATGTGTATACTTTCTCATGTAATTTACAAGAATCCATCATTAAATTAAAAAATCAATTCACAATATGCAAATGAGAGTTAATTAATTTTGCAAATATGTACATTTTTTTTCTTTCTTGCTTTTCCATTTGCGTTACATTTGTGTGGAAGTGTAAATGTTTAAAAAAAGTTGATTTTAGTGGGGAACTTTTATATAAGATATGAAGAACATTCGTCAAAATCAGTATAACCAAATAAGTACATGATAATTATACGCTTGTGATATATTTCTTTTGTTGGTATTGTTTTTGTATTTATTTTGTATTTTGCTGTATTATAAAAAGGTATTAAACCATATCAAGCCCAAGGTGATTTCCGATCACCGCTTCCACAGCTTTCATGAATTTTTCTAAAACCTCGTTGCGAAAGGAAAAAACATCCATTTGGTTCAAGTTCATACGATATAGACACTATTAATTAGTCTGAATGAATGGATGAAATATCAAATATAATATTTTTCCATAATTGCCACCCTTATTGCATGAATCTGCATAAAAATGATATATGGGACACTTCTTGGCTCTGTTATTATAGCTTATCATTTTCTACTTGTTACATGTAGTGAACCATGTACACTTTATATTTAAACTGATAAAGATTGTAAGAAATTAAATCAAATCCCCTTTAATAGAGTTTCCGTGATTTACAAATCATTATAACAACTTAAAAGGATAGTTGAGTTCTGGTAAGGAGAGTACAGTTTTAGTGAAACTGAATTTTAGTAACCAAAACCTGCATCATTACATTACAAACTAATAGTTATAACTAGAAAGGAACACAACATTACAAATGACGTAGTAAAGATCATGTTATCATTCAAAAAGAGCCGTTAAAACGTAAGAGGGCGCTCTCTAAACACTCATCGGTTTCAACCATTTTGAATAAAATATTGTGCATGACATGCTTTGTTGAAATAGTGATTAGATAGAGAAATAACCAACAACTATTTAAATACCTATTTTGTAACTTTTTTGAAAAGAGGAAGCATTTTTTAAAAATTTTTAACGGCTGGTTCAAAATTCTCTAATAAACCCGGGGCCCCGGGTTTATTACAAATTGTTATATATATGGATATTTCAGCCGTTTCTGAACCGATTTTCATCAAACAAAGATGATTTTATTGTTTAAATATTATGCTCTTTCAAATTTTACACTCAGTTTTTCATTACCTCACAAACCAATTAAGTAGTCTAGCGCCCTCTCTACCAAAACTCAACTTTCCCTTTAAGGCAGATAAATGAGAATAAATATAACACATACAGACCTACGTGAAATTTTAGATCGAACAACGAAGTAATTTGAACAGTCAGGCCCACTCTCGCTTTTCCACTATTTTGAAAATGTCGATATACCGCTATTCTCCCCGCGACGTCGCTAGATGGCGCATACATCGTGGCGATCAGCTAGCGATAGTGACATGCGATAATATCGGTGATCGAACAAAAAATAGAATTTTGTACAGCCTTTACGGTATACTACCCGTATAGTTACGCGTACGGCATGCATAGAGCCGACTCGCCCTACCTAGCTACCGGGGTAGGGTCGGCATGGCCGCAGCTCTGGACAGGCCGAACGCTCGCTGCGCTAGCTAGCTGCCTCCGCGGACTCGCTGTATCGATCGATTTAAAGTAAACGGCTGTCCTTAAAGACTATGTAAAAGTCAAACCGTCAACAATTTGAAATCTGAAATCAAAGTTACGATTTTCAACGCTATTTTCTTCAAATGTTATGTATAGATCATTGAGAAAAAATGCAAATCTGCAGATCAATTATGATTGATGGTACGAATTAAATATTAGAATGACATATCCAGAACATTGGCTAAAATTAATTACATAATATCAATTGTTATAGTAGTGTGAATTCCCCCATTGACACAACACGCATAGCTAAGTATGACGTCATGATTCATAATAGGAAGGGGTTCAGGAATAGCGTTTTTCCGCTATTTTCAAGAATAGTGGAAAAGCGAGAGTGGGCCTGACTGTTGAATTCTACGAATAAAAAACAACCATGAGCAGAATGGATTAACTCCTCTTTCCAATAAACTACATTTTGGCCAGTATGTGTGTTGAGCTGATCTATTTTACTTTCACGGCGTATGCAAGTTTAATTAAAACACCAATTTTAGATGATAGAAAAGTTCTTGTATATTTCCAACTATATGGTAATTAAAGTGGTCTGTTTAATTACGTATAAGGTATATTAAAGAGGTAAGCATTCATTTCGCATACTACTCTTTCTTTGTAATACCATTCCATACAGAAACTCGACAGTGAAGCAGAGAGGAGGAAACCCCAGCAAGACACACTGACAGAGTCCCAACAACTGCTAACAAACAAGGAGACTGAACTTTCAGGTAAAGCTGATGTAGCTTTCAAGCTGCGTAGGTGCATTATTTTGTTAAACGAGTTCTACCGCGTGCCTCAGAAAATTACACATTTATGAAGAATTACTATCACACCATGAAGATACATGTTTAGGTTATTTGCTGTCATTTTAAAGGGCAATAATGAATAATAAAGGGGATTATTAATGAGTACTTCGCATCGGGTGTTGATAAACCTTCAGCGCCCGTTGGGCAGCCAGGCTATTATGCTCCCCAGATTGTTCAGACGGTGCGTAAGATAATTGCGAGGGTTTTGACCTGTACTTGATGACCAAGGGTAACAATGAAGCGCTTAGAAATATTGTATTAAGCGCTATATAAATGCTATCTATTATTATAGGTTTTTCCATCCATTAGAACTATTTTGTCATTCAATTCAATTAATTTGTACTTCGGGAAAACCAACAGAGCGTAAATCCCAACTTCAATTTCGTCAATTATCATTCTCATTCGTCAATTGTCATTCAATTTCAAACACTTTGTATTCAAAACTGTCAATTGTCATTGGAATTCGTCTCCGTCGCTGAGCGGGTGGTAAATGTTAAAATCAAATTCGTCTTTGTGCAAACAATTTCGTGAATTTGTCATTCAAATTCGTTAGATGGTATAACATTTTTGGGAGATAGGGAAACCCTTAAATCGAATTTGTTTCACTATCTCTCGGGATGTGTATATGGTAACATCACCACATAAATACGTTGAATTTAAACACACTGTAACGTAAAGGTGGCTGCCAATAGGAACCCCTTAGAGGACCCGTGTGTCGAACCAGGACAGGAACAGAATAATTGATGCCTTCCTTGGCGAAGAAAATGTCTACCTTGCGGTTGCCCAGACCCCTCGGTATCACAAGACAGACAGCACGCTTGATAATAGTCGTATACCTTCGGGACAACAGGAGGAATGCCCGGGCGAGAGAATCGAATGCTCACGAAAAATCAAAGACAGCAATATGTATGTCTGCGCCAGAGTCTAACAACCTCGCCCAATCATGATTAGCTTCAATTAATTGAGTTTAGCATGATCGCTTTTCGCGTAATCCATGCTGATTATCATTTAGTATATCATTCAACGAAAAGTGATTTACAAGTCGTTACGCAAAATTCTTTCTAATGTGTTACATGCAATAGATGTCAACGAAACCGGACGGTAGTGAGTAGGGTCTTATTTTGCTCCCTTTTTATGAAGCGGACACACGTTTGCTGTGTGTCAATCAAACCGGTAAATCGCCGCATGAAAAAGATAGATTAAACAATTTACAAAAATATATACTGTTCCCGCCCCTTCTTTCATTATGCGTGGGAGTATTTCATCTGGACCTTTAGTAGAGCAGATAAGTGTAAAATATCATGGAAATCGTTTAAAGTTTGATACAAGCAACATACTTGGTATGCAGACTACCTTAGGGACAATTTTTAGAAAAAACACTTAGACAAGCAACAATCCGAGATGGTGGCCATATTCCAAGATGGCTGCCAAAAGCTACTTTTTGATATAACAATTGATTGTGTTCATCGATTTTAATTATTTTGGTGTCAATTCCGATGTGTATTGATATGCTTAAGCCGATTGTGACACATAGGGACCCATATGATGGCGAAAAATCGATATGGCGGCCATTTTCTAAGATGCCGCCCCAAAACTAATTTTTGATGTAAAAAATTAACGATTTTGCGATTTTAATAATCTGGGTGTCGAATTATGCCTCTTGGTATGCTGAAAACGATTGTGATACATTAACCCATTTAATGGCTAAAATCCAAAATGGCCGCCCTTTTACACGATGACCGGTCCAAAACCTACTTTTGATATACAAATTGACTGAGTTGATCGATTTTGATATTCCCGGTGTTTTTTATTTGTTTCTTGATGTGCTGAAAACTTTTGTGTTACACGATGACCTCAACAATGGCGTAGCTATGGGGTATAGCGCTATATAACTATTGGTGGGGGGGGGGGGGGGCACTCATGTATAATGTAAGATGGGTATGTGCCGCTTACAAAACCCCCGTTTTTACGCCCGATTGGCCCGCTCTTAAGATACACGATTTTCAAGACCCCGGAATGACTTGGCTAGGTAGTTGAGTAGCGCCAAGTCCATTATTCTTCTTATAATAGTCAGCTCCTTGGACCACCATATGATGGTTTCCGTAGGCATGGTAGGTCTTTGGTAGCTTCAAGTCCATGTATTTTGTAGTTTTAGTCTGCTCCTTAGACCACTCAACTCCCGTTTTAGTGTTGTTTTTTTTTTGCTCCAAAAACCCTATATATTGCACTTGTAGTCAGCTGTTAAGACCCCCATTTCAGAGTTCCGTGAGGCACACCCTCGTCAAAAAATAATTTGAGTGCCCCCCCCCCCCCCCCGGATATAATCTCTCCTTTTGTGCTGAATTCATGAAATGTCTTTTCTTCTTAATGTTTTGGTAGGCTGCTCCCTTATTGCTATTTCCTATTCCGGATCGATCTCTTTACCTCATCCCGGACCGTCCAAACCCTGGCCCCCTGAATATATATGCCTAACATGTTTATTAAAGGGATAGTTGAGTATTGGTCAAACTTAACTTAGTAACCAAAACCTGCACCATTACGGTACAAACTAATAGTTATAACTCCATCATGCTCGAAAAGTATACACAATTACAAACGACAAAGTAAAACCCCTGTTATCATTCAAAAAGAGCCGTTACAACTCAAGAGTACGCTAGCGCGAAGCGCTAGCGTTCTAGGTCCTCGTGATACGGGACTGAAACTGAATATTGTTTTTGCACGCTAATTGTGCTTAAAATTATACATATGATACGGTACTTACCACCGATTCATTTTCCAATATGTTATCCAACTATCGGTTGGATTACAATTATGGCTCTCCCCTCCCTTCCGCTAAAAATCAGTGATTTATGCGCCTCCTCGACTTCTCTC
Organism: Echinarachnius parma; assembly: GCA_037951105.1. Lineage (NCBI taxonomy): Eukaryota > Metazoa > Echinodermata > Echinoidea > Clypeasteroida > Echinarachniidae > Echinarachnius > Echinarachnius parma. The sequence continues at coordinate 108,865 of JBAMJV010003381.1, read as the reverse complement.
CGTGTGTTAGCGCGACTCCGAACAGATTTTGAACGAAAGACGATCGTGATGGCCGCCGATGCGAAGGGGGAACGGCGCTTGCGATACACATTGTACATGCACGGTAAGCATAGGAGGACCTAGAACTCTAGCGCTTCGCGCTAGCATTCTCTAAAAGTGATGGCCGGACGTCAATCACTTTTATATTATATTTTGAAAGCATATTTCACAACAATGAGAGCATTTGAATGGGAATTATTATTATTTCCCATGTTTTTTTTAAAGGGTGACTAAATTAAAAAATAAAAACGCTTTGGTTGATCTATGATAATGAATACATCACGTATCTGTTGACTATTTTCATGTACACATCTGTCATATTTGTTATATTATTTTTTCTATTATTTTTTATTCTACATGCTTAGATCCACTCTTAAAAAAACCCTACACAATTGACTTCTCTGACATCACAATACCAATAAACCACCGATCAGCTAGATAAACATTTACAAAAGATATGTTCTCACCCACTGAGTACTGTATTTCATTGAAACCTTCTTTTCATGGTGAGTGGGCATTGTATAAAGCTTACAATACTAATTGTAAACAGCTTAAAATTGGTGGTCATTTGACATACCAATGTCTTTTGTTTATCTAGCTGACATCAGTCAGCTAGATGAACAAAAGACATGGTATTGTGAGGTCAGAGAAGTCAAGACAATAGCTTCTGGTAGGGTTTTTCAGGGGTGAAGCTGAGCAGGTAGAAAAAATAAATAGAAAAATTAATATAAAAAATATGACAAAAATGCACATCAAATAGTCAACAGATATGTGATGTATTCATTATCATAGATTAACCAAAGCATTTTTTATTTTTAATTTAGTCACCCTTTAATGATCTTTAACATGGAATTGAAATCAACCAAATCAGTTACAATTAATGTTGGGGGGCACTTCGGAAAATACCAATACTCAACGCTCCCTTTAAGAGAATAATAAGCTTTTAATCATTAATAATGTATTGGGAGTTCATGTAAAGTATGCATAAAACAGCATTTGATACACCTAGATCAATTCACATGTTTCTATTCATCTACCTTACGACCCCTCCTCAGTTGGCATATGGCTTAATACTGGCTACGCCATGGACCGCTCTATATACCAAACAAAACTGTACAGATTTTTACAGCTTCCTTATTATCAACTTTGGGTCATAGGAGTATAAAATTACAGTATCACACGTTTACGCTATTCGATATGCCACATTGTATAGATGGTCACCGACACTGGTAACACAGCTTCTTGTTTTGACGATGACAGCCTTTATCTTTTCAGGGAACCATGGTCTAAAATATTACTATTACAATTACAAGGCAACAGTTTTTATATCCCGAAAGTTCAGAAAAATAGATTTCCATAACATTGATTAAATCTAGCTATTGTCTAGGACGTACACGTCGGCCTTGTCACTTTTGTCAAATTAACAGTTTATCTTTACACCCTGAATCGTCATCATACTCGAGGAAATGATGAGCCTGGAGTGGGCTAGTCCATGTTAAAACTTATTAAAACGAAAAATAAATTGTATAAGAAATACTTGAAAAGATCGATTCAAGCAAACTATGATAAATATAAAATCCGTAATATGGTCACAACTCGCTTATGCAGGGAGAGTACAGTTTTGGTGAAACTGAATTTTAGTAACCAAAACCTGCATCATTACATTACAAACTAATATTTATAACTAGAAAGGAACACAAAATTACAAATGACGTAGTAAAGATCATGTTCTCATTCAAAAAGAGCCGTTAAAACGTAAGAGGGCGCTCTCTAAACACTCATCGGTTTCAACCATTTTGAATAAAATATTGTGCATGTGATGTTTTGTTGAAATAGTGATTAGATAGAGAAATAACCAACAACTATTTAAATACCTATTTTGTAACCTTTTTAAAAGAGGAAGCATTTTTTTGAATTTTTAACGGCTGGTTCAAAATTCTCTAATAAACCTGGGGCCCCAGCTTTATTACAATTGTTATATGTATGGATATTTCAGCCGTTTGTGAACCGATTTTGATCAAACAAAGATGATTTTATTATTTAAATATTATGCTCTTTCACATTTTACACTCAGTTTTTCAGTACCTCACAAACAAAAAATAAGTTGTCTAGCGCCCTCTCTACCAAAACTCAACTATCCCTTTAATGAAGGTAAAAGAGTTAACCCCCAATTTTTATCTTTCATTCGAAAAGATTATGAATTCCTGCCTCATGTATGCTAGGTAAATGTTATGACGTCATCATATTGAGGGTTAAAGTTGAGCGTGGGAATTTTAATTAAGGTTATACGTACATACGTATAACCTTATTATATATATATATATATATATATATATATATGAAAGGTTTATTTTATTTATGCAAACTCGTAGCCATACGGCTAAATTGTGTAGCATTTACAATGTAAAAATACATAATATACATTAAACAACATTATACTAAAATAATACGAATTTAAAGTAAAATACATACTATATCAACAAAGAAAATTGTCATTATCGAAATTGTGCAGAGGAAAATAATACAAAAGAATATACGTGTATATGAATATTAAGTAAGTATAGCACGTTATGTCTTATCAAATTAATGAGTTGTAATCATGAATTAAGAGCAAGTAATCTTATAGACCTCTTTATAATAAACATGTATTTATGATGCATCCAGTATTACAACTATAATATATTTATAATATATTTATAATATATATATTATACAGCCATACAGTAATATATCTCAAGTAAATAAATAAATAAATGCATTTACTTGTATCAAAGGGTGTGTGAGTAGTACAACTATAAAATATGTATCCAATTAAGTTTAAAACAATTATATTTACATATTATAAGCAATATGCCTAATGTGCAAATAAAAGTTCAAATGGCGGTATTGCAACAATATTATTACATTTTTTTTTTAGAAAGCCGCATTCACTTATTTTAGTTGTTTATAAAAGTAGCCGATTTTAAAATCATTCAAGAATTATTACAGAGAGAAAGGGTTGCACAAACATTGAATAAAGTATATCGTGGAAAATATCATAATTAAAATTACGCAGAGAAAAGTAATATAAAAGAGTGTACATATATATGAATATTGAGTAATTATAGCACATTATGACTTATCAAATTAATGGGTTGTAATCATAAATTAAGAGAAAGTAATCTTACAGACCGCTTTATAATAAACATGTATTTATGATGCAAAAAAAAATCAATTTATATATACATATTATAAGCTATATGCCTAATGTGCAAATAAAAATTCCAAATGGCGGTATTGCAACTATATTACATTTATTTCAAGAAAGCCGCATCCAATTATTATAATTATTTATAAAAGTGTCAAATTTTAAAATCATTCAAGGGTTATTACAGAGAACAAGTGTTGCGCAATTATATATATTATAAGCAATATGCCTGATGGCAAGTACAAAATCAAGTGGCGGTATTGCAACTATATTACATTTATTTTTAGAAAGCCGCATCCAATTGTTTTAATTAGGTATTACAGAGAGAAAGGGTTGCACATACATTAAATAAAGTATAATGCGGAAAATATCATGATTAGAATTACGCAAAGAAAAGTAATACAAAATAATGTTATTATGAATACTAAATAATTAAAGCACATTCCATGTCTTATCAAATTAATGATCATAAATACTACTAGGTAAAAAACCCTAAAAAACACCGTGTCACGTTTAACATCCATTCTTGTTTAACAGACTAGCAAAAAATGGGATGGGACTGTTTTTGTATCTGTTCGTTTTTGATTTAGGTTCGACACACACTCGGTGGTTTCTTAGGTTTCTAGTTTGTAATACGGGTGTGAACCAGTCTCCCGTGTCCGTCTTGAAAGTTTTGCGGGCAAAGGACAGACACAGCTGTTCCCGGCGGCTAGAGAGAGTTTGCAAGTTGGTGGTTGAGAGAGCGTTTTCGTATGAACAATACCGGCTAGACAGAATAATCCTCAAAGCTCTTTTTTGTATGTTTTCGATGCCATTGTTTTGTGATTGGGTGAGAGAAATGTGCCACACAGGGCACGCGTACTCCAAAACAGGTCGAATAAACCCCGTGAACACAGTAACGAGATCTTCTGTTGGACAAGAGAATGCTTTTAATGTTCGCAACATGAAAAGTCGACTGCTCACGCGAGAGACAATGTTTTCCACGTGTGCGCCCCACTTCAAATTGTCCTGCACTATTACACCAAGAATCTTTGTTTCATTCACTCGCTCTAGATTCTCATCGCTAAGACGGATTTCCGCTTGTGGGACAATGGCTCTATTGAAAGAAACTTGGAAGGTGACGCACTTTTTGGCGTTAAGTTTGACATAGTTTTCTCTACACCAGTTCTCGAGAGCCAAAAGGGCGTGACGTAACTGGTCTGCTCCTGACTGATCACGTGGGTTGTGCGAGATTGCGATAGACATACCATCGACGTACTTCCAGTGCGTCGTCGGTTGATCGCGCATGACGTCATCGATTAAGGCAAGGAAGAGTATGGGCCCCAAACGAGTGCCTTGCGGTATCCCGTCCTCGACTGGTTGCCATGACGATTGCGTGCCCTTGAAACGAACGCTGTACTGGCGATCCGTCAGAAAACTGCACAGCCAGGGAACAATCGACGGGCGCGCGCCGAGCTCGATAATTTTCCTGATTGCGGCAGTGTGACACACTCTATCGAAAGCTTTGCTGAAATCGGTGCAAATTACGGTAGAGACGTTGTTCGGGCGTTCTGCGTTTTTGGCGAGAAAGTTTACTAGGTCGACTAAACAATGGGTAGTTGACTGACCTGGTAGGCTGCCATATTGTTTAGGGTCGAGGTGGGACTTGATGTCTGAAAGAAGTTGTCTTGCAATAAACAGTTCCGCGACTTTTGCAAAGTGGTCCGTTAGTGATATGGGGCGCAATTTATCAAGTGTAACCGGTGGAGATTCCTTCGGGATTGGGACTAGAATGGCCTTCTTCCACTGGTCGGGGACAGTGCCAGATTTGTACGACAGGTTTAGGATGTGGCACAAAGGGGTAGCTATTTCCAAGGCGAATTCGCGGATTAGTCGAGCTGGTATTGATTTCGTAAATATTTTTCTTATTAGGTTATACGTATATCATACGTATATTATACGTATGATACGTATCATACGTATCATACGTATCATACGTATCATACGTATATATACGTATCATACGTATATCATACCTATTGATTTCGTTCGAATTTGAATTCATTTATTATTATTCTTCCGATTTTGTTCGTCGCATATCTCAAGATCAGGTGAATCAATCGTCATGAAACTCCACATGATAGATCATCATCTGACTTAGTGCAAGAAACTCATTTCAATGTCGCCATTAAGATGACATATCACGAGTGTCCAGGCGGCGATCTTCTGTACTCCCTAGGCCAGGGACGTCCGGTAAATCTTGGTTGCATGGTATGGGGTGGACATTTGGTAGTTTGTCTTGCTCGGTGACCATGTTCGAGCGATCTCTGATGCACAGTTTGGCGGAAGGCGTTGATTACATAGTGTTTCCTTCATAGACGGCGAAGGCTCCTTTTTGGCATTTCCGGTTTCTACGGCACAGGTTACGCAATTTGCGATAATCTATCCTGGGGGTCAATCTTGGACGTCCTAGAGATTCCCGTGGCTTTAATTGACCCTCCTCTCGATGAGGTCTGAGGATTTTACAGAACGTAAACTGCGATGTTCCAACGAAATAGTGGACATTGCTTGTTGACACCCTTCCTGATGGAGCACAAGCATCGTTTGGCGTGTAGTCAATGGCGTTGGAAGGAGTATGGCCTAGAGAGCCTCTGTGCCAATTTTGGTTGAAAATTGTACAGCCAACTCTGAGAAATGACACATAATGATGACATGTTGGACATACGCTTTGGAGAGGGAAAGGGTCCAATCATCAAAGGTCCTGCCTTTCAAAGCTTAAAACAAAAGGCTAAATTAATTAATGCAAATTCATGCAACCATTTATTGTAGATTGGTAGTTAAGAAACATTATAAAATCATTATTTTAAGTCTAAAATGGTTCATTAGGCGCAACAAATAAGGAAAAAGAATGAAGTTGGATACCAAAAAAAATATTCCAACTTTATGACCAACAGTGTACAAAGATACAAGTGTATAATAATATGCGCAAGTATAAACATGATAACAAACAAACAACATCTTTGGCAACACTTTGGTGACAATAACAACTCAAGAAAACATTTTAGAAATGTATAATATGAGTAACACAACTTTTAACTAGCACACACAATGACTTATTTGGCACTAAGAGAACTTAGACATAATAATTCTACAAAACCTTGATAAATTCTTTAACTGCTTAATATTTCTGACATTGAATAACTGGTACATCTTATATACATTTGTGCCTCTTAAAATAATGACCTTTAACTAGCTGCTTCCGATCATTCTGAAATGCAGGGCACACTAAGACATAATGAAATGTATCGCCCTGGTCTTGTAAGGAACACAAGCTGCAAATCTGTAACTCTTGCTCAGGCAAGTAGCGACCATTTGCTATTGGGTGTTTATGGTTTTCACACCGAAATCTAGACAAAGTTATCTTTAACATCCAACTGCACTAAATATTTTTCAAAACCAACCACACTTTTAAAGATTCCTATTAACCTCATCATTCCAATTCTGCTTATAAATATCAGCTAACCTCAAATTCAAAGACAGTTTCACCCACTCAATATTCAATGGAACCTCAACAGTCCAGACATTTGACATTTAACACCTATCCAAAATATGTTTTATATGTTTAATCCACCTCGACTCAAAATCACCCTTATCATACAACGTACGCAACAATGTAAGATAACTTTGACTTTTTCCCCTGAACAAAAATAATTTCAAGAACTCGTGATAAAGTTTGATGACCCCAAATTTGCATATCTTGCGTGAAATTTGTTTTGCGCACTTGGATGCGCGTACAATAATAAAGAATTAGATAAAGACAGTGCGCGGACTGAGTGCGCATTAACATTATAATACGTGAGTAGCCATTGCCATTTTCTGTACACAAAAAAAAAGATTTAAAATTTAAAAAAATATATTTCTCACAGCATTAATTTCAATTACAAAATCGCTATCGACTATAATTTTTTAATATTTTTCTTATCATGAGAATAATATTAATTCTACATAAAGACATAGCCGACACTAAGCTGTTGTTCAATCTTCATGCTAGCCTACATTTTTCGAGTATTTGTAAGTACAATTTAATCCTTATTTTATTTAAAATCCTTACGAAAGAAGGGGACATCTATTCCAAAAAAGCTATCGACTAGCTATCGACTATAATTTTAAAATATTTTTTATTAATACAAATGACACAAATACAGTGATATAATAAATTCCCTAGATGGTTACTAAAGTCTGGCTTAAACTAAATTTAAATCTTCATTCTATTAAAAAAAAAACATCGCTGCGCGACCGCCAGTGATCTATCTTATAATTCTAATATCCTTAACATGAATTAAATTAATCTTATTTAATAACAAATACAAGGTTCATTAATAATTTACAAAATATTTTAAATTAAAATTGAGATTTAATTGAATACATCTTTATTTTATAATATATTCTTAACATAAATTAAATTGATCATATTCAATAACAGATAAATCTATTAATTAAATGTGATATTAAACAAAGTTCATTAATTGAGTAATCGAATGAGAGATGGAATCGAGGATTGCCTATAACGTTGGGTCCGAGGCAGTCTGAGGCATATGGAGGATTTGAGAATTCCGTACATTTAGACCGGTTAAATCAAAACGAGTTTGGGGCAAAAAATGGTGATGACGATCAGAAAGCAAAAGAGATTTAGCAAATTGAGTTACAATTAAAGTGCGATGATCACAAAGGGTTTCGAGGTTGAACCTTTGTAAAAAATGAGTCAGACTCGGGCCAATAAATCATTTTGAGGGCTCTCCTTTGAACACGTTCTATTTGATCACTTTGACTAACAGTTCGACCAGGGCTCCAAACAGGGGCAGCAAACTTCAACAGTGGTCATATATACATGGTGAAAATTAACACTAAAACAAGAGTTTTAAAACCATTTCTTTTTAACTTACAAAGAATAAACAAACGCCGAGAAGCATTACTGACCATCCACTTGACCTGTTGGTCCCACTTTAAATCATTTTGGATAATAACCCCAAGAAGTTTGAGTGAGCTAACAACTTCAAGAGGGGAACCATTAATCATAAGTTGCAAAGGAGGAGGAGGCTGTTTAAAAAGGAAAATTTTGTTCAATTTCAAATTTTTTTCAACACTAATCATATACATTTAAAATATACAGATACAAAATGAGGTACAAAATGTTATACAAATGAAAATATTCATATATGATAGTGTTTGGGATAGGTAGGAAGGAAGGGTTCCTTATATAAAAACCTATCCCATATACATATCAATGCCAAATCAAATCAAAACAAACAAAAAATACATACTTCACTACGCTACAAAAAAGTCATGTACAGTTAGAGATAACAAAAACAATTAATATAAGATATTTAAAACATATATCATAATTCTAGTCAATAATGCCGGTCTACTGGTTGTTATATTTATTTAACAAAAACACTTTATATTTTATTTTAAAAAGATTGAGAGTTTTGCTTTTCCTAATTTCCAGAGGTATACTATTCCATATTACAGGTCATTTAAAAAACAGTGAATTTTCCATAGATGTCGTTCTTATTTTAGGGAGGTGATAATTTAGGGCATTTCTAGTATTGCAACTATGCACATCACAATTCAATTTAAAACATGTTGATAACAATGTTGGCAAATGACCGTTAAAACATAAAAAACATAAACACTGCAATATAAAAATTAGCTATATCATAAACATTCAATATTCCATGTTCATAAAATAAAGGATTGCAATGTGCATAATAATCAGAATGTGTTATAATACGTATGGCTTTTTTTTGGAGCTTGAATAATCTTTCCATATCTTTGTTATTACAACTAGCCCATGCAACTATGCAATAATTCAAGTAAGGTGTTATAAACGTATAATATAGCATTTTCAAAATATTAAAGGAATAAAATTGAACTTTATATAAAATACCAATATTTTTGGAAATTGTATTACACATCGAATTTATATGCACAAGCCACTTTAACTTATGATCAACTGTAATACCTAAAGACTTCAGACTATCTACACGTTCAAATGTATGATCATTTACTTGCAAATGAACATTATTAAAATCAATTTTCTTATTTGTAAAAACCATATACTTTGTTTTATCACAATTTAAAACTAACTTGTTATATAAAAACCAATTAAAAAGTTTCACAACTTCCTGCTCAAAACATGTTGTAAAACCTGAACTTCAGAATGGGACATAAAAACACTTGTATCATCAGCAAATAAAATGAACTTCAATTTATCCGAAATATTGCACATATCATTAACATAAATAATAAATAAAAGAGGTCCAAGGATGGAACCTTGAGGCACTCCACATCTAAGCATTCCGATATCAGACTTGACTTCATGTATTTGTACAAATTGCGTTCTATTTAATAAATAACTTTCAAACCATTTAAAAATTATTCCACGAATACCATAAAAATATAATTTTTTCAATAAAATTGTGTGGTCTAATGTATCGAAAGCTTTACTTAAATCTAAAAATAATCCCATTAAAACATCATTATTTTCAAAAGTTTTTAATACATTATAAGTAAAGTGCATGATTGCATTAGATGTAGAATGCCCAGGCCTAAATCCATATTGACAGTCAGTAATAATATTACACTTATTTAAAAACATAAAAGGCGATTATAAACAGCTCTTTCTAAAATTTTAGAAAAAACAAGAAGTATAGAAATAGGTCTATAATTAGACACATTTTCTTTAGTACCTTTTTTAAAAACAGGAATAACCTTGGCAAGTTTCAATTTTTCTGGTACTATACCTTTAGACAAAGACATATTAAATATTGCACTTAAAGGGCATGAAATAACATGAATAACTTTTTTAAATAATTGAACACATACATCATCATGGCCACAACTTTTATTATTCTTTAAATTTGTTACAATATCAACTATTTCTGTGGGTGTGATAGGATTAAAAAAAGCTGTACATGGATTAAAACGTATATTTCTATAAATATCATCACTATTAAAATCATTGTCTAAATTATCAGTTAAACAGGGTCCAATATTAATTTTAAAAACTCATTAAAAACAGAGCATACATCTTTCTTATCATAAATAGTCTGGTCATTATGCTTAATTGAATCAGGCATATTGTCCTTCTTATTTCTACCAAGACTTTCATTTATCAATTTCCATATTTTTTGTATATTTCCAGATGCTTTCTTAAATTTAGCCTTAAAATGATGACTTTTAGCATTTTTAATTTTACCATTCACCATATTTCTATACTTATTATATTTATCTTTCTTACAATCAATTTGATTTTTTAAATACTTCTTATATAAATCACATTTTCTTTTACACATTTTACGTAAGTCTTTTATATTTGTTTCTCTTTTTACATTGTTTCAAAGGAAAGCATTTATTAAAAATATGAATATATCGTTTTACAAAACGTTCATAGTTATAGTAAGGATCATTAGAACATAAAGACCAATCAAAATTATAAATTTCATAAACAAATTTCCCAATATTTTCTTCATTTATATCGCGTATAACGAAGGTATTATCTCCATCTTGTATACTCTGTTTTTTATTTATTAAAAATACTGGCAAATGGTCACTCACATCACTTATAATTGTTCCACACCAAACATCTTCTAAATTATTTGTAAATATATTATCAATTAAAGTACAAGACCTATCTGTAATTCGAGTGGGACAATGAATCATAGGATATAAAAAAATTGTCATCAATAAATCTAAAAAAGCATTAACAGATTGGCAAGAATTAACATCAAATAAATTAATATCAAAATCACCCATTAAATATATATCTTTATTTTCTCTATGTACAACATTCAAAACTTCTTCTAAAATATTTAAAAATGATTGCACTGGTTGATTAGGAGGCCGGTAGATTACACCAATTAAAACATTCTTTTTTACCTTTTCCATTTCAACAAATATTGACTCAAAACAATCATTATTAACATCTAAATCTGTACGTTGTTTATATTTTACTTTATCATTTAATAATATTCCTACGCCTCCTCCTCTCTTACCTTGTCTTTCATTCAATAAAAACGAATAATTGTTAAAATTATAAAACGAGTCAGCCTCCTTAATCCAAGTTTCAGTAAAACCTATTGCAGAAAACTGCACATTAATACTATCTAAAAGCGAACATATTGCATCATAATTCTTACTTAGACTACGACAATTAATATGAAGAATACTAGATGTAAAATACACTTTAGAATGAGCTTTAAACGAGTTTAAACATGAATTAAATTCTTCAGATGTATAACAGTAACTATCTGGTCCAATTTCATCTTTCTCCCCTAAATTAGGACTCAATAATCTATGTATATCATTCAGTTGTGGATAAGTTTGTATTTGACATTTATTGAAATCTTTATCACAGGCATTTTGACATAAAAATTAAAAATATAAGTAGTAAAAAATAACCCTAGGTACATGACACAAAAAAGGCAAACATACACACAAAATCACAATCAAAGCTTACAACTAAACTAAACTAAAAAACAGAAACCGAAACGAATGTATGTAAAGCAGTTCAAAATAGTTAAAATGTTATAACAATAATAGTGGACTGGTGGTGGTTACGCGTTTTACTAAAACAATCCATTACCTGGATAAAACTTTATTGATCCATAAAATGGATATAAAAATAACAGGGCAATGCTGGTGACAGTTTGTACATTAGCCGCTAGAGCAATGTTTGGTCATTGTTGTTCGTGTATGTTCATGTCAGTTAATGTTCAATAAGTCCTCTTTCGAGTGGATCTGTTTTTTGATTGTCTTGTCGTTCGTACCTTGTACTGCTACAATAATCCTGCCATCCATGGACCACGCTGTTGTGGCCTTGTTGTCTCGGTTGCTGCAAATCTTGAATGCCTCCCAAAGGAGCATTCGGTTGGCTGTGGTGAGGTCTTCGTAGATTGATATTCCAGTCTTTTTCTCCTTCAACTTATTCCTGTTTCTCAACAGGTTCAGCCGATGCAGGTAGGACGTCAGTTTCACAAAGATCGGCCGTGGTTTGGGCTTCAAGGTAGCAGAAGCTGCATCAATTTACACTTTTCATCTTTTAAATTCATATCATTTAATAAACACGAATCAGAAAGCATATTAATGTGTGTTTGCATTTGAGATTGCTTAAACTTATGCAAAATTTCAACTAAAGTTAAATCATCAACATATTTTGTTTATTTATTTTGTATTATTAACAAATAAATAAATAAAATATGTTGATGATTTATTTTTCCAACGATTTCTTTTCCAACGATATATTTCCAACGATCAAGACATAAAATTGAAGCATCATTAATCATGATTACAAAAATGATGGGGCCTAATTTAGTACCCTGAAGTACAACCCAAGATGTACGCTCGGAATAGGAAGTAACACCATGATATCGAACAGTTTGAGAACGTTGAAAGAGAAAACTACAAATAGTGGGGATGATAGCTCTGTTGACACCAAGCTTAATGAGTTTGTTAATTGCTATCGTATGATTGACATGGTCGACGGCCTTGCAGAAATCAACCGCGCAAATGTGAGCGTAGTGGCTAGGAAGATCGAGGCCACTGAGGATCCGGTCAAGCATGTCAATCAGATAGTGGTTAATGGAACTTCCTTTCATGTTTCCAAATTGCTGACGATCAATGGCATGCTTGATGTCATTCATGATGAACTCCGCAAGGACGTCCTCAAAAACGCGAGCGAGGATCGGCGTAATGGAAATGGGCCAAATGTTGTCAAGTGAAGTCACTGGGTTGGTCTTCGGAATAGGACAAATGGATGCGACTTTGAAGGAGTCTGGAAAACACCCGTCAAGTAGACATCGATTGAAGAGATCGGTAAGAGGCTCAGATAACTCGTATGCAAATTCGCGAAACAAACGCAAAGGTAAATCATTTGAATGAGATGCCTTGGAGCCATTCAGGCGACGTAAGCGAGCATACACCTGGTGACAAAGAATTACTGGAGACAGTGAAGGCGTTGGAAGGCGAATCAGTGAAGCTGTATCAATAGGAGGAAGCGATGAAGCGACGGGCAAAGTGACCATTTATTTCGTTGGCTTTATCAAATGGAGATTCGCTTTCATCGTGCAGAGTAAGAGATTGACGAGGCAATCCAGATAAATGGCGAATTTGTTTGTGACATTTACCAGGTTCAGATTTCTTAAGGTGTTCACAATGTGTTTCCAAAAAATAACCCCCGCTTTTTGTGGTCTTGTTGATTCCTTGTAAAATTGCCATATGGGGGGGGGGGGGGGGGGGGGGGGGGGTCATGAAGAAGCTGACGCCCTACCCCACACCTGAACTGAAATTGGCTTCTTATTGTCAGATCTTTGGCTCTGGATATATGGTGACTCTCGCGAAACATCATCACATGCTCTCTTTTGAATAGCTCATCCTGACGGAGGCCATTATGAGCTTTTGTCATGGCGATGCATCCGTCGGCCCTCCGTCGTCCGTCGTCGTCCGTCGTCGTCCACAATTTGCGAGTCTCGAGGGGATTTCATTCAGACCTGTACACAATGTTCACCAGGTGGGTGTGTATAATAGAGTCTCCCCCAGGTGGCGCTATCTGTCATATTTGAGATTTCACGGGCGTTTTATAGTTTCAACTTAGCGCCAAACGCTATTTCTCCCAAACCATTTGGGGATTTAACTCAAATTCATACGCAATGCTTCTATGGACCCTGACATTACAGGGTGTCCGCGAGGTGGCGCCACCTATCACCGTTTTGGCTATAAGGTAATAAGTTGCATTTTTGCAAAAATTGCTATTTCATTCAAACTCGTACACAAGGTCCACCAGGTTGGTGTGTGTGTATAGGGTCTCTCCCAGGACTGGTGGCGCCCCCAATCATATTGAGATTTCACGACCATTTTAAGATTTCAAGTCACACTTTGCGCCAAATGCTATTTCTCCAAAACTATTTAGTGGGTCTAACTTAAAGGCTCACACAATGCTTATATGAGCCCTGTCATTACGGTACCAGAGTGTCTGCCAGGTGGCGCCACCTATCATGGTTGTGGCTATAAGGTCATATTAGCATTTTCAAGAAAATCGCTATTTCTCCTAAAGTCCTGAGTGGATTTCAATCAAACTCGTACACAAGGTCTTCCAGGTAAGTGTGTGTGAGCTAGATGTGTGTGCTCTAGGTGGCTTGTCCAACTTGTCCATTGGTTACTGGCATAGTATTTCATCATATTCACATAATAATGCTGACACCGCTATTATCTTCCATTTGTTTTTCAGGGTCAACAATGGCGTCACCTCCATACTCAACATCGCAGTTGGCTAGCAAACTGAGCCAGTCTGGCGTCGATGGTGAGTACTGGGCAAACATATTCAAGACGAAGCTGGGTGTCACCAGGCCACAGCAGATTGAATTCCTGGAGAAGAAGCACCTCCAACAGCTGAACGATGCGATCAGGTATGTCTCGGACGAAAAGGCTCTCAGAAAATGCCTTGGTATCACTAGTGAAGTCCAGTGCAAACAAACGCTAGAGGAAACTAAGTCCGAGATGGTTGCCAAACTCAAGAAGGCAGGACTCGATGGGAGCTACTGGGCAGACATATTTGAGAAGAAACTGGGTATATCAAGACTCGAACAGACCAGAAACCTGACAGTTCAACACCTGGATAAACTGAAGGAAGCAATGAAGCATGACTGGGAAGAACATGCCCTCAGACATTTCCTAAACATCAGTGACGACACATACGAACGAGGCAAGAAGAGACAACATGAAGCACAGCAACTTCTGCAGGATATCAAACAGCTGAAGGAGACTGGTGTCAGCCACACTGACGAGATGATGAAGACAAAGGGGGAGCAGCTTCGTCAAGTCCTGGACGTTCCTAAAGAGCGATGGATAGAAACATATGACAACGTTTCTCTTGATACTATGATCACGAAGTTCAGTTCTGACCTAGGGGATCTGGGAAAGCTAGCCGAAGGCAGAAAAGATAATACTCCGTCAGATATTCTGGCAAATGCGTCAGCTGGTCTGGCTTTGAGGGGTGTTCTGGTAGGTTGTACTAACAGTCGTGATGCGATCAAGCGAATAGTCCTCAGCACACCGACTGATGTCAGATTAATGAATCCAATGATGCAGCAGGTAGATGACGTAGTCCAGTACTCCTCCAAAACACAATCAGACCATTTCGAAATTTCGCTTGATACAATGGGCTACAGTGTTGCTGCTAGCGTTAGATTGGGTCGGTGGGGATTCTCAGGTGAGGCAGGGTTCGCAAAGAAGCATGAGTCTGAGGAAGAGAAACACTCAGAAGATCACAATCAAACTGATTTCGAGTCTCGAATTATGTACTCTGTTGTCCCAACTGCTGCCTGCGAGTTGAACCCTCACAGTTTGAGATTGTCTCAAGAAGCACTGGTAGAACTCAAAGAGATTGACAAGGCCCTCAAGGTGGGTACTGATGATGGTTTGGTCAATGCAAAAGTCAAAACGTTTCTCAATACATATGGTTCCCATATCAGTGCAGGGGTCCTTCACTTTGGTGGGGTGAACAAATTCAAAGCCACTTACTACAGTGAAACTACATCGAATGCTGATACCACCAAGGCTATGGTAAGGGATGCACTTAGTGCCTATGCATCGATGAACTATTCTGGATTTGTGTGCAGTGCTGATCATATGAAATCTCATGGACGTTTCGCAGCTGACTACAACAAATCCGAGCAGGCGAAGACTAGCTTGACTACAATCAGAAATGGAGGACCACAGGAGGTTGCTACCTTACCTCTCTGGAAGATGGGTCTTGTTACATGCAACAGTACATGGGCTCTCATCGACAGAGGGAACTTTGCCGATGGACGCACAGATTTCGTAGGCATCTGGCAGCTGATTTCCAATCACAAGGACGACTTTCCAGAACCACAGAGTCTTGCTTCTACATTGAAGCACGTCTGGGAGCAGATTAGTGGATATGTCAGCATTGAAAGAGGAGGACAGCAAGTCCTTTCGGCAATCAGCATGATGGATCAACTTAAATCGAACATTGAGGCCTGGAACTCGGTTCCTGAATCCCCAAGCAAATGCCTTGACCATCTTCAAATGATCCTGAAAACAGTGGAAGATGTAGAGGGTCTGACAGGCTCCAACAAGCACTGGGTGAATGTCTTATGCACAGATGGGAGTGTCAGTGGGTTTCTTTGGAACGTTGTGGAGATGAAAGACCGGTTTGCATTAAAAGATGTGTCTTTGTTGCGCCTCCTGCTCAGAAAGCTGGTGGCTCATGTCGGTCGCAGAGATTTCCCATGCAAAGAGAAAATCATCAAGTGGGCTGAAGTGAGATCGGGGACTGAAGACATCCCCACCATGCTTGCACACGCTGGTATTCAAACTTTACCAGATCTAGTAGTGTTCCTAAAGGAAAGGTTCGTACCAACGCTGCAGATCGAACATGCGAAACACACCGAGGGCACAGTGCACAGAACTGACAGCATCAACGGGGCAGCAACTGTTGACATGGCTCTTGGGATGAGTCAGCTCCTGAAGTATTTGCAATCGTCAGGTGATGTACATCTGGTCTTTTTCATGAAGGCCGTTCTCTTGCAATTAGAATATGACTGGTCATCCATGAGGTTTCAAACCCTCCTCACCATGGAGAGGCTGGAGCACTTTGTGCAGTACCTTGACAAAGGATGGGCCAACTTTCTGAATCACCAAAGCAGGGGCAAGGTACAGCTAGAGTCATATCTTGTTCAGATGTCGATTGCCTCTGGGCAGTTCCAAAATGGTCAGCAAAGGGCAGAGGATGACTTCTCTGATCTGGTGAAAGACATTAGACAAGTGTTATCTCCTCAGGTAAATGAAATAATGAACAGATTTGCCACATCGTCTCCATACAATTGGAAGCAACTCGTCCACTTCACTAGTGAGCTGGCCCAGGGAAACATGGCGGTCATGGATGCCAAGGAAGTCGAGAGAGCTGATCTGAAGGAAGCATTCGGCCACCACAGCAAGCCACACATAGAGGAGATACCCAAAGCAACACACTCCTCAGGCTGCCTGATATGGTGATATCTTGGATATCTTGGGTCTTCGGAAGTATTATCCATCCCAGATTACCATGCTCCATGCGATCACAATTAGAAAATGCACCGATCAAATACATGACCTGCCATGGAAAATTATTCAGAAGCTCCTCATGATCAACTTCTATGCACGAGATCATCCAGTATCGGCTTGCAATCAGTCATGTCATGTTGCTGAGCAAGAGCACAATTTGGAAGATATGGATGCCTTCCTTGAAGAGTCACACACCTACGATGACGGAGAACGAGGCAAACGTAAGGTCAGCACGTTAGACATCATTGTGGTCATCTTTGGCTGCTGTGATAACTTCTTCAAACAAGTGCTGGCCCAGAAACTGTTTGTTTGCAAGTTGGCCATTCCTTTTCTGTACCCATTCGGGTCGCCACGCAGTGTTGCGATGTCACTTTGGGCACTCAGGACGATCATCGTTGATTGGTATAACATGCATAACGAGCCATCCGAGACACCAGTCACAGACATGCCTTTCCCAATCGTGACATTTGTCCGACTGGGCAGGCCACCTTTCTCCAAGTCCAAGCTGATGAATGATGTGCTCTGTGATCAAGCTCATGACACCTTCCTGAACCACGAATGCCTCAATGGCACAGTGGAGAGAAGAGTGACAGAAGGTCTAGTGGAATGCTCCTGGTTCATCCCAGCAGGAACAGAGAGCAAGATCATGCCACGCACCAGCATGCTTCTCAATCTGAGAGGAGATGCATCTTCACATCAGAAACAAATGCGTATTCTGAGCAAGATGTCATCTGCGGTAGTGGTCATTGCCAGTGCTAAAGACCTTGCAAGTGAACCCCACACTGTGGCGTGCAAACAGCTTTCCAAAGCGGCCAAACAAGTTATTATCTTGTTGATTAGGGGATTGAGTGGCAATAGCAAACAGCAAATGGAGGCGGAAAGACAAGCCTGCATCCAGGCAGTTGGAAAAGATGCTCTGACTGGAATCAAGCTCATTTCTTCCACCAAGCAAGGTGCTCAGATGAATGCTAGTGAAATGAGGACTGAGGTACGCAAAACATTGTCGGAAGTTCTCACTGAATGTGATGGAATCACCATGGAAGAGTGTGCCTCCGTGGCAGAAAAGGAAGGAGTCACAATAGATGAACATGATACACCATGTGTACAGGGTAAATCACTTGCAGAAAAGCTAATACATCACATGGAAGGGAAGGAAATCACAGATTGCAAGGGCAAGTTACTTCCACTGCAAGGCACAGAATGGGTGGAATACAGCAAATTGCTGAAAAAGCAACATAGGGCGAGTGCAAAGGCCGAATTTTCATCTGCTTACCAAGCTGATCAATTGAAGCAGAAGATGGATCGACTGCGCGAAAGGCAGGTGGAAATATGTAGTCTTTTGACACCTTTCATCAAGGATTTCATGACAATCCTGGACGGCAACACCGAACAAGTGTCAGTATACCTCCTGCACTGGATGAAACTGCTCCTTGACAGGAAGTCACGACTAACCTTACCAGCTCTGCGCAGACAATACCATGCTCAATGGACACAGTTCCAACGCGCAAAGAACGACATTGGGAGGACTTCACAAGAACATGACGCGAAAATGAAGCGCCTAAAAGTAAAAGTTGATCAAGCAGAACATGTCATGTCTGCTGCTTCACTTGGACTGGAAAATCTCTTCCGAGAATTGGGACAAATGTACGAGGCAATACACGAAAGCAGTAAGATATCAAAGGAAACCAGACGTACAGTGGAGTATCTCCCAGAGCTCGTTGCCAGGCTTATGGTAAAAGGCACACCTCTGGAGCTTGTTGATGGAGATGCGGCCAATGTCCCTACCACATGGATAAGAGCTGTGCTGGCCAAGCTTGCAGATATTGTCGGAAAGGACAAAAGGCTCTTTGTTCTGTCTGTTCTGGGCATTCAGAGTTCTGGGAAGTCAACACTCCTGAACACCATGTTTGGGCTGCAGTCTGCTGTCAGTGCTGGCAGATGTACTAAGGGAGCATACATGAAACTTGTCCCGGTGGATAGAAGTGCAAACCTGCCGTTTGATAAAATTGTGGTAATTGACACAGAGGGTCTTCGTGCACAAGAGTTGGCACAGGACAATCATGCCCGCGATAATAAGCTTGCTACCCTTGTGATTGGTCTCGGAGATGTCACAATGATGAACATCAATGGTGAAAGCCATTCTGAAATGAAAGACATCTTGCAGATTGCCGTTCATGCATTTCTGAGGATGAACATAGTGAACAAACACATAAAAAACCACAGGACATCAGTCTTTGTTCACCAGAACGTACCAGCTGCCAACGCCAAAGAAATGGTAATGCATGGCTGCCGTAAATTGCAAGAGAGCCTAGATGCCATGGCCAAAGAAGCAGCGGACACTGAGAATATAGCAGACATCCACAGTTTCTCGCAGATCATCAAATTCGATGTCAATGAGCATGTCTGGTACTTCTCTGACCTCTGGCATGGTGACCCTCCTATGGCTCCAGCTAATCCTGGCTACAGTGCAAACGTAGATTCCGTAAAGCTGAGCTTGCTGGAATGTATCGCAAAACCACAAACAACGTTTCTGACTACATCAGACTTGTCAGTTCGGCTGGAAGACTTGTGGAAAGGAATCCTTGATGACGACTTTGTCTTCAGCTTTCGGAACAGTTTCGAAATGAAGGCCTACAACAGCTTGGAAAGCACTTACTATGCACTTGAGTGGAAGCTGCACAGCTCAGTCATGATTTGGTTGCAGAAGACTGCAGGAATCAAGATCAAGAAGTCTGAACATGTGGAAGATCTGGAACTATGTTCACAGCAATTGCTTCTTGATCTGAACAGTCTGATCACACAAAAAACCGAGGAAATGAAGATTGTTCTAAAGGAGTATTTTGAAAATAGCAACCTGCGTAACATACTGATTCAGTGGCAGCAGACAAAGATGAATGCCCTGAGCTTTGCGGCCGAACAGAAATACAATGAAGGCAAGTCAGATCTGCTTTCTATCAAAAATGCACGTCGCATTGAGCTCTTGCCGACACAGAAGTGGGCAAAACATAATACCTACATCATGAAAAAGGCAGTGGAACTGGCCGAAAAACAGGAAGGTAGGGAACTGACGGGTGAACAGCTGGGAGACAAGTTTGATGCCATTTGGGTGCCAATGGTAAACGAGTTCGCATCCAAAGTTAAAGTCGATGTGATCAAAATGGATGTGATGATGAAACATGTCCTCTCAGAGAGGTTTCATGCTCATGGCAAGATCCTGCGGGATGAACTAAGGCGCCAGCATCTACACATCCCGCCAAAGTACAAATCGCTGTTGGGAAGTACTCAAATGGATTTTGTGACTGGGGATGACTTGAGCTTGAAAATAAGCTGATTACATAAACAAGCCAAGAAGGCATGGGGACAAGACCCTGAGTTATTAGCCCGAAACAAGATATTGTTGATCACAAACACAGTACTGGAAGACGTCAGTGTGTACCTGAAGGATGTATGCAGCCAGGACGTGAAGTTCCAGAAAGCGCATGCCAAGGACGTTATCCGGATCATTACAAACAGAATGGCTGATCACAATGAACACAATTCAAAGGATTCACACTTCACCATACTTCCATGATATGTAGTGAAACTGGCAGCTCACATCAGCTGGTACTGTGTACGAGAATTTCCCTTGATGCAGGATGAATATGAGAAGAAACATGGAGTGGCTGCGAAGTTGGAAGCATACAAGAAACCAGCCTTGAGCCTGTTCAAAAACATGGTGAAACATAGCACAGAAGAAGTGATTGCTGCAGATCTGTTCAGTGACCAGCTGAGGGCAGTAATAGAGCAAGCTGTTAACGAGGCAATCCCAATTAAAGTGGTGGACGAGGTCATGAGAGACTTCCAAATGACCAAATACTACTTGATTGTCAAGATGATGGACGACCTGGCCTGCAAAGGCAATTTTTCTGAGTATGCCTCATACATCCGAAATGCCAATACTTTCGCCTTCAAGTGGATCACGCAGTACACAATAGAAAAGGTGTTCACCAAGCAATCCGCGAACGTTACCTCCAGATATGGCGTTCTTACCAAAAGCCATATACAAAGGATCACCAGGTGCATTGCAGAGAGCGTCGAACATGCTACCAGTGAGGTCGATCAGTTGAGTGGTGTTGATGTGAGGATCCAGCATTGGATACAAACCTTCTGCCAGAAGGTGGAGAAAGAAATAGCCATACCAACCAGTTCTCTCAAGCATATGGCATGCCGAAATGTAGCCGACTTTGGCAATTTACGTAGGTTGATCCTCAACCAACTTGACGCCATCGAAAGGAGCGTGGTCGAAGAGTTCAGCAGACACACAGAATCATCTGTCCGGTGGAATGGAACCACACCATATCAGCAGATATTCGACAAGCTTTGGGGCTGTCCTGAACAGTGCCCCTTCTGTAATGAACCCTGTACTGACACGATGATCGACCACTATTGCAAGCTAGGGAAAACCCACACATGTGTGCAACACAGACCAACCGGTATCGCGGGAGGTCGATGGGTAAGTGACTGCAACGTTGATGGTGTCAGTGTACGCAAAGACCAGCTAAAAACAGAGGGGTGTAATTATGACGTTCAGTGGAAAGGGATCATGTTCAATTGCAGTGATTGCCATTTCAAATACCGAGACCATGGCGCATGTTCCACCACCGGCTCTGACCGGGTATGTCATCGGAATCTGGAATACAAGATGTACCTACAGGAATGGGACATCTCTCCCGATCCCACCAACAGTGTCTCCCGGTACTGGCAGTGGTTCATGGCAAACTACCAACACCAGCTCAAGGACATGTACGAAGCTCAGCTTCCAGACATCCCCGTTTCATGGCGCTGGATCACGAAGCAGATGGCATTGGACGACCTACGCAGATACTACCACTAGAAAGTGGGGGTAAAGTCCCCATGAGCTCGAGCATTTGCATGGAGTTGTAAGAACAATCTTTTGACGTGTAGTTCTACATGTAGATACGAGGGGCCCGCTGGCTGGGTACATATACTCTGACTCAATGATCACACTGTGTACAGGCACTCGAGACTCAATGTCAATGTCAATGTCAATGTGGCTCACGTACCGTGTACAGACACTCTGACTCAATGATCGCACTGTGTACAGGCACTCGGACTCAATGTCACAATGTGGCTGACGTACCGTGTACACACACTCTAACTCCACTTTCTTCTAAATTGTAACGCTACCTAGCCACTACTCACCATGCCTATGAGAACCCCGAAATGGAAACTTGTCAGTGCTCCAACAAACATCAACTACGCACAAGTAGTGATCTTCATATACTAAGCATACTAGTCTGCGTTTGAAGATAGGGCCAAGTCCGTCATGCTTTATGAACATGATGTTATACAATATCAGTAGAGGAGCTTACCTTAGATAGTTGTATAATTCAAAGTCAAGAAGACATTGAACACAGTCATGTAGGGCTCATTTGGTTAGTGACTGTAATCTGTTTGTAGTGTATTTCAACATGTACATGTAGTGTATTAACTAGTCGGTCCTCCGGGTTACTTGTTCATTGACTGCAACCTTTTAAATTTTGGTCTTTAGTTGAGCATGCTGTTAGTGTACTATATAATGCATGCTGTTAGTATACTATATTATGAATTCATGTAGGGGTAGTGGGGCTTACCTTAAAGGGACTTAGTAACATTGTCCAAATCCTCAAAATAAAATTTTAATTTTAGCGGTTCCCTTATACCTTGTTGTATTCGTATTAACAATAAAATCATGGGACAGGTTTCGGTTTTTAAAATTTCCCTTTCGTTACAAAGATATGTATGATTGAAGTATTCAGATAAGAAAAACTCCGGGCGAGTTTTTCTTCCGTGTACAAAGTGAGTGCAGTGAGTTACTGAATATCACTTTGCATTTTCGCTCATTACTTGGCCATACAATGTCCATTTGACTTGAAGTTTTCACACAATACCCTGTGAACATATGAGATAACAACAATATACATTGCATCAACCATTCATCACTTTTTGCACATGTCAACAAAGTTACTAGATCCCTTTAACTGGTCGGTCCTCGAAGTTACTTGATCATCCATTGCAAACTTTATTTGGTCTTTAATATTTTAATTCATGTAATTGTGCAGGCTTACCTTTCAAACTGGTCGGTCCTCTCAGTTACTTGTTCATTGACTGCAACCGTTATTTGGTCTTCATTTGAACATTCGATAGTGTATTATTATTATATGCGTTCATGTAACGGTACAGTAAGCGGGGGGGGGGGGGGGGGGAGGGGGGGGGGGGGGCTTACCTTAACTGGTCGGCCCTTTAAATTACGTGTTCATTGACTGCAACCTTTATATGGTCTGTATTTGAAAATCCTCTAGTGTATTATATATCCAGTCTGTAGTACATGTATACTAAATATGTAGGGGCTAAGGCTTACCTTAACTGGTCGGTCCTTTTAGTTACGGTACTTGTTCATTGACTGCAACCTCTATTTGGTATTATTTGAACATTATGTAGTGTACTGCATTCATGTGACGGTACAGTAGGGGGGTGGGGCTTACCTCAACTGGTCGGCCTTTCAAGTTACTTGTTCATTGACTGCAATCCGTCTGTATTATTTGGAACATTCTGTGGTGAACTATATAATTATGCATCTATGTAACAGTACAGTGGAAGAGGTCGGTCCTCTAAATCACTTGTTCACTGCTACGGTTGTTCAGTCTTCAATTGAACCTTTCTGTATTGTACTATATAATTATGCATTCATGTAGCGGTACAGTATGGGGGCTTACCTTAACTGGTCGGCCCTTTCAGTTACTTGTTCATCGATTGCAACCTTTGTTTGGTCTTCATTTGAACAGTCTGTGATAGTAAGTATATGCATTCATGTAACCGTGCAGTAGGGGTAGTGGGGCTTACCTTAACTGGTCGGCCGGCCTTTCAAGTCACTTGTTTATTGTCTATTGACATTGTACTATATATATGGCCATGTGTTTTGAACTGGACCAGTAAGCGTTACACTCAGGGATTTTCAAGAGATCATGACAAATTGTATTAAAGTCAAAATATTGTTATTAATTTACATCCAAAACCCATGAAAGTATACATTATTGGAAAGGATATGGTATCAGGATTCCATTTGTGCTGTTTTTAAAAACAACTGTACAGGGTGTGTCAAGAAATGGGCTAAAATAGGACGAAAATGAGACAAAAAAAGTACCATTACAAAATCGCCACTGGAGAAAAATCTTATCCACCCATTAAAATGTTTCAATTAAGCGTGATTGCACCTTTCGTTTGGTATATAATTTGCTATGTTTCATATATGATAATGTAATTTTGTGCAATCATCTTTTTGTACAATATTTAGGTATGCACAATACAAGAGATCATGACAAAATGTACTCCAAGTCAAAGTATCTTTATCCAAACGCGTGAAAATATTATTAAAAATGATATTGGATGAAGAATCCACTTATATGATGTCAATTTGAAACAACACTATAAGGTGTGTCAACAGATATATGTCAAAATATAACGAAAAGCGGGAGAAGGTTAGATGAGAAAATGTTTCTACTGTATAATGTTTACGTATGTTTGAGTATCCTTAAAATACAACTTCATACTAGTTTTTATTATGTGGTCAAGTTCATACATGTACTTGTCACTTCTGGTAAAGCTGTTTCTGGGAAATGCCTTTCAGATCTATGCTCCCCCAGTCATCTTATGCTCATTTCTCTCTCCATGGCTTTCTATTATGCTCTCAAATGTATGCTCCCCTCCTCCTCCACCACCATGCAAAATCGCATAGCCAATCTTTATTTTTTGTAGGATAAATCTTTCAAATTGAATCTCAATGGGATCTTTAGGTGGGCAGTTGACCTAATTAATTGCATGACCAACTCACAAAAGGCAAAAGAAGTCTTTTGTGTGATTCCACATGCACTTGAATACATGGTATGTGTTCAGTACACAGTCATGCTATTATGCTCCCAAATCTATGCTCCCTCATCTTATGCTCATTGCTTTCTACATAGCTTTCTATTATGTTCTCAAATTTATGCTCCCCTCATCATGCTCCCCTCCACCTCCACCGTGCAAAATCGGGTACTTGGTGGTAAGGAATTCAAATTTACATAACAATGACAGATTAAAATTCATTTTTCTGAATTTAAATCTGTAGTCACCTAAATAGTCTTTACTTTGATCCCAAATATATTATGTAGCCTTTGTTTTAAAAGTTTGGCGCTCATTTTAAGTACCATGCATGTTGTACAGATGTAACAACACCACCTATTTACCGGCCCAGTTCAAAACACATGGCCATATATTTGCTTTTAGTTAACGGTACATTGGGGGGGGGGGGGGGGGGGTTAACTCAACTGGTCGGTCGTCTAAGTTACTTGTTCATTAACTGCAACCTCTAAGTTGCTTGCTCATTTATTGCAAAATGTATTTGGTCTTTATTTGAACATTCTGTAAGTGTGCTATATACTAGTACGTATGCATTCATGTCACGGTACAGTAAAGGCAGTGGGGCTTACCTTTAGTGGTCGGCCCCCGAAGTTACTTGATCATCCATTGCGGCCTTTATTTGGTCTTTAATATTTGAATTCATGTAATTGTGCAGACTTACCTTTTAAACTGTTACTTGTTCATCGACTGCAACCTTTATTAAATGTTGATCTTTGTTTGAACATTGCATAAGAGTACTATACATGGCATGCATTCATGTAACTGTGCAGTAGGGGGTGGGGCTTACCTTAACTGGTCGGTCCTTCAAGTTACTTGTTCATTGACTGCAACTTTATTTGGTCTTTAGTTGAGTATGCTGTAAGTGTACTATATATGTATTAACCCTTTTACCACGGCAATAGATATACTGCTTCAATAGCTATATACGAGATTATTTTACGGACCGGTCGAGTTACCCCACTGAGCGCGCACAAAAGAACCGATCGATATCTGGTTGACCATGGCACTGTATTCGCTTCTATTCAACCTAGCGTGAGTTCGCTGGTCAAGTAGTTCACACAATAGAGGCGATCGATATGCATAGTATAGGGTAAGCGAAGTGAAATTCTGTCCGAAAACTATGATTCTGGCTTGTATGTGTTTGTATACGAATATCCTGAAATTAGACTTGTGTATTACCATGATAAAATTGTAATAAAACTATAATCACGCAACTAGAGTCGGGGGAACTTGATATACATATAGCCAAGGGTTCAATCTTTGTATTCAGCCAAATTAGATTGTACTTACAAGGTGCATACATGTATGTTTATGCAATTAATATAGCCCTTGCTCGGAACCGAGAAATCTCGGTTCCCGTATATGAGTAGGCGCAACGGGGACCGAGAATTCTCGGTCCCCGTAGTGATCGGGTTAATGCAACGGCACATTAGAGGTAGTGGGGCTTACCTTAACTGGTCGGTCCTCTCAGTTACTTGTTCATCGACTGCAACCTTTATTCGGTCTTATTGGAACATTATGTGGTGTACTACATGTATATGTAATGTTTAATGATTTTTATAAGAAGTTTATGTACATGTACAATTTATGTTTCCCTGTGATTAAGACTAAGGTGAAATGTAAAAAAGTCAATAAACCTTGGTTCACAAGAGATATAAAAAAATATGTAAAAAGAAAGCTGCGCTTTA
Source organism: Echinarachnius parma (assembly GCA_037951105.1). NCBI lineage: Eukaryota > Metazoa > Echinodermata > Echinoidea > Clypeasteroida > Echinarachniidae > Echinarachnius > Echinarachnius parma. The sequence goes on along the minus strand of JBAMJV010003381.1, from coordinate 81,913 downwards.
AGAGAAATTTGTTAAAAATCCCTCTGAATATAATGAGAATAAATATAAAAAAATTCGTAATCATTGTACAAAAATTATTCGTGAGAAATGTTTTGTTTTGTTTATTGTACAAGGTTCGATAATGTTTCAGGAAACTCTAAAGCACTGTGGAAAGAAATTAACTTGATTTTGAATAAGAATAACAACCATAAAATTACTGGCATGGGACAAATTGTAGTGAATGGAATAGAAATTAATAATGAACATGAAATAGCTAATGAGTTTAATAATTATTTTGTTAAAATAGGCCCTAATCTTACTAACGCCTTAGTAAGTGATGACCCTGACAAATCATTTATATCGTATCTTTCTGATCCATGTCCAGATACTTTTTATTTACGTCCTATTATGGAAAAGGAAATTATATCAATAATTCAAAAACTAAAAGGGAAAATAAGTCCGGGATACGATGATATTAATATACAAGTAGTAAAGATGATTGCTCCGTTTATAAGTAAACCTTTGTCCCAAATATTTAATAAATCATTTGAAACAGGAATTATTCCAGACTGTTTAAAAATAGCGAAAGTTGTACCTATATATAAATCTGGGCAAAAAGACAATATAAGTAATTATCGACCAATATCTGTATTAACTGTTTTTTCGAAAATAATTGAAAAATGTATATATGTACGAATTGTTACGCTTTTGGAAAGAGATGTCAAATTGTTATTTTAAATCTTTAGGTGGGCTAAAGTTAATTATGAATTGTTCTATTGATGTATTCATGGTAGACACATACTTTGTTAACAAATTGCCTCCGTTTTATTTAGAAATACTGAAATCATGGGTCATTATGAATACACAAAATGAAAATAATAGTGTTGATTTAGATAAACAGATTATATGGTATAATAAATATGTAGTATTTGAAAAGAAACCTTTCTTTTTTAAGAACTGGTACTCAAGTGGAATAATTTATTTGAAAAATGTTTGTTTTGATAATAGATTTATTACAACATCAACATTAATAGAAAATGTTCGTAATAAGAAATCAAAAGTAATTGTAATGTTTGAATATTTTAAATTACAAAAAGCGATACCCAAAGTATGGATGAATAATTTGAAAGAACCAATATGTTTAGAAATACCAACAGTTTTGATTCGAGGAAAAGAAAGACTTATTCAAAAAGTACCAAGTAAATTATTTTATATTTTTCTTTCGAAAAATGGAAACACAATTGAAGGCCCATCATATTGGGTAAAGAAATTAGATTGTTATGTTGATTGGAAATATGTTTATAAAAGAAATGTTGTGTGCATTAAGGAGAACAAATTAAGACAATTTAACTTTAAAGTAATTTATAATTTGATCGTAGTAAAAAGAAAATTATTTTTGTGGAAACTTAGCGATAGTGATACATGTGAAACTTGCCATTGTCGAGAAGATTTATGTCATGCTCTATTGGAATGTAAAATGAATGAAATATTTTTTAGAAACTTTACGCAAATGGTAAAATATGTTTATAATGTAAATGTAGAAATGAATGTATTCACATTACTGAAAATAAATGTAGAAGACAAAATCAATGATATTTTAACTATAGCTTTTTGGAGCATATATAAAATGATAGTTATCAGAAATCAATCAGGAAAAGATGAAAGAAGCACAAAACTATGGTTTACATTCTTAAATGAAGTTCACGCTCGCATACAAATAAATGATTACTTGCATAAAGAAAACAAACAAAAAATGTATTATTTACCATTTATGATAAAAACATATTTGTAATGTCTAAATTGATGTAAAAGAGAAAATTATTGAAACATGATTTGTTAAACTGTATGGAACTTGAAGTGAAATCAATAAATGCCTGGAAAGGTGAAAGAAAAAAAAAAATATGTACGAATGTTTTAATTTATTACTACGCATAACTTATTGAATAAAGACCAATATGGATTTAGGGAAGGATTATCAACCACATTAGCTGTCACGGTAGTGGTTCAAAAATTAATAGATTCTTTAGAAAACAAACAGTCAGCAGTGGGGGTATTCTTAGATTTTTCTAAAGCATTCGACACCTTAGATCATTCTATTCTTTTGTACAAGTTGAGACATTATGGTTTCCGGGGAATATCAGAGAAGCTCATAGAAAATTATTTGATGAATCGCACTCAATATGTTGTTATTAATTCCCATAAATCAGAAATGAATACTATTAAATGCGGTATACCACAAGGTTCGAAACTGGGTCCACAATTATTCATATTATATATTCATGACATTAAGTCGGCATCAAGTATTCTTAAGTTTATTCAATTTGCAGATTACACTAGTTTATTTTTTTCGCATAATGATGTATCGTATATTTTCTACTAAATCAAGAATTAGGTAACGTCCATACATGGTTAAAATGTAATTAGCTTGTTCTAAACTTAACAAAGTCTAACTATATTGTATTCAGTAACTCTAAAGGTATTGATTTGCAGAATGAATTTTTACGAATAGATACCTATGAGTTAGAGCGTGTTGACCACACAACATTTCTTGGTATTAATATAGATGAGTCTTTAACGTGGAAATATCATATAATCGAAATATGCAACAAGTTAGCTCGTATAGTAGGTATTATTTATGGATTGAAGGACACACTACCTGAAAATAATTTAATACATATTTATAATACTTTATTTCTACCACATATTTCTTATGGTAATATTATTTGGGCAAATTGTGCCAAGGTATATAGCAATCGCATCTATGTTTTGCAAAAAAAGGTTATTAGGACGATTACTCATTCACAGTTTATGTCACATTCCCCTCCACTATTTGCTAAATGTAATACTTTGACAGTGTACCATATTCATAACCTGCAAACATGTGTATTTATGTATATATATAAGCACAAATTATTACCAACTCATTTTGTACAAGAATTCCCTTTAAATGCAAATATCCATTCACATTCTACTCGTAGTCATGACGATTTTCATATTCCTAAAGTTCGAACCTCCTTAGCGCAAAGCAATTTGATTTATAATGGTCCTATTACATGGAATAAATTACCTTGTAACTTAAAATCATGTAATTCATTGAACCAATTTAAGCGAAACATGAACAAATACTTAATTTTGAATTATACACCGTAATATTTATTTAAACCTTTTCGAACAAAATGATCATGCATTATGTAATATAATTATTTGTATAGGCATGTTTGTTGTTGATGTTGATGTTTTTTTAGGGCTTCCTTTATTCTTATAAATATTTATATTTCATATTATGTTTAGGTATCGGCATTTTATAAGTCAATGACTTCCTGCCACGATACCTTCCATACGCTAGATAAAAATACACTCATACTTATTTTCTTCTATGTCTTACTTAATGTAATCTCTTCTAAATGTTATTTTGCTTATTTGTCATTTTAATGCAATGAGTATACTTTGTATATGTTTTTTTTTTAATGTGCATATGGAAAAAAATAAAATAAATTGAAACTTGAAATATAGTGCATTCTTGTAACGGTACAGTAGGGGATGGGGCTTATCTTCACTGATCGGCCCTTCAAGTTACTTGTTAATCGATTGCAACCTTTATTTGGTCTTTATGAGTACATCCTGTAGTGTACTATATAATTATGCATTCATGTAACGGCACATTAGGGGGTGGGGCTTACCTTAACCATAATCCCACTGGGGGGGGGGGGGGCCTTTTTGGACCCCCCTGTCGTTTTTTTCGACGTGCATCTAGACCGTTTGGAATTTCACGTTTAAACTTGATGACTATTTTCTCTCAAGTCTCCCGCATGTTTTGATATATAATTCATCCCGGTCGGACCTGTAGAACTGATTTTAGAGGTCGATAGTTGCTCGTCCCTCACAAAAAAATGTAATTTTTGTACAGGTTTCTATGTAATTCCTATATCCGATGCTATGCAAACTCCAAATCTGTTATAATTGTTACTTTGAATTATAATTTGTATTACTTCTTTGTTATTAGTTGAATTCATACACTTCAGAGATAAATTCTTCTTAAAAAAAAAAAATAATAAAATAAATAAATAAAATACATAAGAATGAAAACAATGTGGATAAATCCGGGAATACTAATTTGCAAAGTTATGCAAATTAGTAATATATTTTATCACCATAAAAAACATGGATATGATGAATAACATCATTTGAAAGTATTTTTACAGAAAACCTGAAGAAATCCTGTAATTTCTTTTGATTTTAGATGAAAATCCCAATTTTTTCCCAAATTCGTCAAAAATTTGCATATTCAAAATTGTAATTATTTATAAAAAAAAAATAATGGTCCAATTTTTCTTTTTCATATTCTTATTCTACTTGACTTGTTTTACGTGTGTGCCAATTTTCAAGTCGATCGGTCCATTCGTTGCCGAGATTTGAGGGGGGGCCAAAACAGCCCCCCCCCCCCCCCCCCCCCCCAGTGGACTCAAGTGACCAAAATAACCCAGTGGGATTAGGGTTAACTGGTCGGTCCTCTACGTTACTTGTTCATTGCTGCAACCTTTAAGGTTTATTATTTGTCTTTATTATTTTGAACGTTCTGTAGTGTAATATATATAAATATGCATTCATGTAACAGTGCAGTAGGCGGTCGGTCTTCTAAGTTACTTGTTCATTGGCTGCAATCTTTATTTGGTCTTGATTATTTCGAACAGTATGTAGTGTACTATGTAATTATGCATTCTTGTAACGGTAAAGTAGGGGGTGGGGCTTACCTTAACTGGTCGGTCTTCTAAGTTACTTGTTCATTGGCTGCAACATTTATTTGGTCTTTATTATTTCGAACAGTATGTAGTGTACTATGTAATTATGCATTCTTGTAACGGTAAAGTAGGGGGTGGGGCTTACCTGGTCGGTCCTCTAAGTTGTTATACAAGAAAGTGCATATTATAACAATTTGTATTCAAAATATATATATAATAGCGTTATATCATTAATTATAATGCAGCGGACTGTGGGATAATATTGGCAACATAGTTATTCAAACTGATAACTCTAAAACACTGTCAACACTCGTCTATCGTTAATGATAACGATTGTGTTGTTAGAAAATCATTGCCACGATATGTGTTATCCTCCGCACCGAAGAGATGAACTTCCAGTATAGAGGCGATAATATTGTTGCGGCAATAATATTGTTGGCTATAATTATGTTGAACGAAGACTTGCCACGCATTAAGTCATAGATGAGTGTGGTCTGGAAGCTTTTCCAATACTGTCATTTCTTTAGTGTCTGGAAATCAATCTGTATGCAAAATATTCACTCTTATTAACTGGAGTAGTGCTTTCCTTTAAATTAATTAGATGGTACATAACTGTACAGAAAGGTAGGCTTACCTTAACTTGTTGGTCATCTAATAATTTCCCCAGCAAACACACAACGTTGTGGCAAGGTTACAGTTGAAATGCACGTTCCTCCATCATCTATAACGTGGCAACAAAATTGTCTCAATGCTCTGTGTTTGCTCGGTTCTTACCAGTCGTGTGAAACTCAATGTTAAACATGCAGGTTAAATGCATGTTATTTAAACACGATTATTTAATGAACATCCAATCATATCCCGCATGAAATTGTCCAGTTTCCTACACGTAGGACATGGTCGTGTATCCCATTTCTGACTATGCTTTTTGTACTGTCAGATTCATGAACCAACACACAAAAACTATAGACATGTACTGTAACCTGCCTGATTCATATAATTCTATAAATCTGTTTAGTTTCCACAAGCATGTCAGCATAAACTTCATAAATATTTTAGCCGAATAACCTTTTGAAACCAATTGAAATCAAATTTCGCTATCATATTTTCATCATAATCTAGAAAAGGGACTGTTTCTCAGAGTTTTAAAGGGACAGATCCTCTTTTGCAAGCCAAATGTCAATAGTTGCGAGATTATTGTCTTATATGAAAGAAAATGTCATTTAATAGCATGCCTGAAAAAATTAGGGCTTGAAATCTCTTTTTCGTGGAGTTATAGACCTAAAACTAATAAACCGTCGTCCAACAAACAATTGTGCATTATACGTATATTTACCCAGTGTGGAAGTTCGTACAGGGATTCCAAGAAGTACCACAACGCTATGCGTGACCCCTACGTGACTCGCGCTAGCTACGTTACCCGCATACACATACGAATAGCATGACCGCACACTAGGCAAAATAACCAAACCTTGCTTAAACTGACTACATGTAATTACATATTCTTCATTTTTGAGATTTTTGTCCGTGACATACCTTTACAAATGTCGGCTTCATAATATCTTTGCAAGAATAAGTACAATATAGTTGTACTCTTATGCTAGGGTTAGGGTTTAGGGTTAGGGTTAGGGTTAGGGTTAGGGTTAGGGTTAGGGTTAGGGTTTAGGGTTTAGGGGTTAGGGTTAGGGTTAGGGTTAGGGTTAGGGTTAGGTATAAGGGGTATTTGCGGTCGTGGGGAACTCCCCACGTGGGGAACTTTGATTATAATGTGTACAAATCTTGTAATGGCCCTTACTTCAATACTGAAAGTGGTACGCTCTTGAATTGTTTGTATGTTGTTCCCATCTATGAGTCCTATGAACATGTCAACTTTCAGTTTCTTATTCCAGTAAACTTGTACTACAGGAGTTCGCAAAGAGATGCGTTTTGCCTTTGACTTGTGTACACAAAAATTATATTTCCCGTATTAGTACGAAAATTATCAACTGTAGTAGGCTCACCCCTATTGACGGTTTTATTTTATGCTATAACTGTCATAGACTTTTACTCCAGGCTTTTTAAAATGTGGCTAACTTGCATTCTCGGATAATACTAATGCGTGTTATCCCATTTAAAAAAGACACGATGGAGAACACATTGATGTGGAAACATTTACTGATCTTAGATTTGCTGATGATATGGCACTATTCTCAACATGAACTAAATACCAAGAAGAACAACCGACAGCTCTTAACAGGGAAAGCAAAACTATTGGATTTACTATGCACAAAGAAAAATCTAAATATATGACAAACTATGATACAGAAGAAAGCATTAGGATAGAAGGTAGATATTTAGAGAGAGTGAGTAGTTATAAGTACTTGGGACAAACTTTGCAAATGCAAGACACCACTAAAGAAGAAGTAATGTTAACCAAGGCATTTGATTTGATAGATCACACCATAGCCGTCCGCAAATTGATTGACATCGGCGTCAGTCCATCCGTAGTTGCCACGATATGCAGTTTTCTATCCGATCGCACACAAACATTACGTTATCAAGGAGCTAGTTCAACCCCCAGCAGCTCACCTGTGGTGTCCCTCAGGGCACCAAACTCGGACCAATTATTTTCTTGGTGATGGTAAATGACGCTGCGTCCACGACTGTCAATAGATGGAAGTATGTTGATGACCTAAGCCTCGTTGAGGTTCTCTCTAAGGATCAGCAAAGCCTAATGCAGCAACACATGAATACACTTACCTACTGGTGCCGCGAAAACTCGGTAACACCTTAACCCCAGAAATGTAAAGTCATGCAAATCAGCTTCCTACGGCGTGATCCACCACCTCCCGCAGTTTCCATCAATGATACCCCGCTAGAGGTGGTGTCATCGCTTCGATTCCTTGGGGTAACTATCCAGTCAAACCTCAAGTGGGACTCCCAAGTTCAGATTATGATCTCGCGAGCCTCTCGCAGACTCTACATTCTATGCTGTCTCAGGAGAAATGGAGTAGGTGTTGCCGACCTCGCGTTCATATACACAATGTACATTCGCCCATTGCTGGAGTTCGGGGTTCCTGTTTGGAGTACAAGCATAACAATTGAACAATCACTCAGTATAGAAAGAGTCCAACGTCGAGCGCTACGCATGATAGTCTACCCCGACCGACTTCATTATGAAGATACACTCCAAACCCTTCAAATCCCGAAGTTGTCCGATCGAAGAATAGAGATTTTAACAAAGTTTGGAAAGTCCCTGTTGTGTTCTGCACAGCATCGTGACATTTTACCCCCCACTCGCTGTGAACTTGTACCAGGTCGAGTACTAAGAAACGCAGATGATCTGCACATACCACGACTAAGAACTACTAGATACAAACAGTCACCAGTGCCCAGTCTAGTCAAACTTTTGAACCAATAAATTTAGTAGGTCATTTTAGACGATGTTGTATCTTTATAGTGTGCGCTCTCCTTTTTAAATAAGTAAACATGCAATAATATTTGTAGATTCTATAACATTCTTTTTATAAAATCACTCTAAATAAAACAAGTTATATGACTTTGCAATTATATTATAATTATACTACATAAATGAAATCCCCTTTTATACTTTAATTTGTTTTAACTTTTTATAGTTGCAATATAGTTTATTATTTCTGTCATTCTTTTTAATTGATACTAATTTTTTTGGGGGCATTTATACTGGCCTGCACAACTAAACACATTTATTTAATTCCTTGATTTTTGTTTGCCTGTATGCAAATATTATTTATTACTCTCATTATTTTAATCGGTTATATGTTGATTTGTATACTATAGCCTACACAACTCAACAAAAATCGCTGTTGTATGCCTTCAAATTTGCATTGAATCATATTTCATATTGTACATGTTTAATTTGTTATTCGTAAATAGTATCCATTATAGCTTTTATTAGTCTCTCAAATTTTTAATTTATTCTTACATAATAATTATAGAACGTTATACAATATTTATGCAATTTGTTTGAAAAAAGATTTTTTGTTTTTATAGCCACTTTTATTATACAGGGTGGCCCAGAAAAAACGGAACGGGGCACTTCCCAAAATATAGTAACAAATGTATTGTGTCTATCGGATAGGGTGTCTTTTCAAATGAACAACGATACCAAGAACAGTCAATTTGGTCGTGTAATTTTTGTTTTAGGGCGCTGTGAGTGACACCATGTCAGGTTCTCTTTTTTGTCAATTTATACCGAGCCGGTGCTTGATACATCGCACGTACCGCCTTTCATATCGTTTAACAAGGCGCGCCATTGTCAGTGTGCACTCAGCCGTGTACCGAGAGAATGGTCATGGTCGGTCAGTGGTATTGCGGGCAGGGAGTGCAATTTAACTGGCATTGACTAGGTAAAAATTGACAAAAATTGGCACCTGACATGGTCTCACTCACAGCGTCCTAAAACAAAAACTACACCACCAAAATTATTGTCCTTGGTATCGTTTTTCATTGGAAAAGACACCCTATCCGTGGGGCATAAATATTTTGGTACTATATTTTGGGAAGTGCCCCCGTTCCGTTTTTTTGGGCCACCCTGTATTGGTATTATATTAGTATTTTAATCGAACTGAAACATGATAATGTATTGAATTAACTTATTTTAATTGAAAGTGAAATAGTGTAATATAATTTATTGCATTACATTTTTATACCACTCCTTGTGTAATGTTTTCGTATTTTAAAAATGTATTTACCTTGGTAGTATTTTTAACTGTGTTAATTGTGCTTTGTCGCATATATATTTTAATTGTATTCGAACTGTATTCTTTTGTAACATAACAATTTTAATCTGTGGATTTTTGTTATGATTCTTATTTTCAATAAAACCGAATTTCAATTCAATTCAATTCAATTAAATAAAAGCAGGATGGATGAATTTTGGAAGATACAAAGACATGCCGATTGATAATAATATGCCCATGCGATTACGAAGAAGATTGTTCAACCAATGCATTCTAACAACCATTACATATGGATCAGAAACATGGTCTTTGTAAATAAAAGAACTAGAACAGAAGCTTTTGACAACTCAACGAGCTATGGAGAGAAAGATGTTGTTGCATTTATCTCTGAGAGTTAAAATCAATCATAAAGTCATAAGACATAAAACAAAGGTTAAAGGCATTATGGAGAATCTAAATGGAAATGGGCTAGGCATGTGGCAATACTTCAGGATAATATATGGACATATCGCTTAACAGAATGACAACCAAGGTAGGGAAAGAGAAGAAGAGGCCCTGGAGGCAAAACAAAAGATGGAGAGATGAAATAACATCATACGTGGGAGCGGCTACGTGGTCCAGGCTGGCTAGAGATAGAAGAGCATGGAAATGTCATGAGAAGGGCTTTGTCCAACGTCTGGATGAACTATGGGCCTGATAGATAGATAGAGAGATAGATAAATAGATAGATAGAATTTGTTAACATGTTTCAATAGCGTCAAGGGTCTTTTCTCCAGCATAAATAATGAAATTATTTACAAAAACTTAAAGGGAATCGAGAAATATCAAATTTTGCCATTTTGCAAACATGAAATTTATTAATAGCGTTTGGAGGCCTAATTTCAGAACGAAACTAATGTCAATGCACGCTACACTAGGCAAATTGCGATCTTAGCTGCATAGCAATGTGTATTACCACTATTACATTCCCTTTAAAAGAAAATAGTAAGATTCAACCGTGAGTAATTGTATAACAGGTTTCGTGAGCTCAAAGATTGTTTTCTTCAATAACTATTTAGTTTAGCTCAATCTTCAGCATTAATTAGTGTTATAAATGACATGAACTCAAAGGGAATCTCGAAACATCAAATTTTGCGCTTTTTCTAAACATGAAAATATTGTAAGCATTTGGAGGCATAATTTCACATCGAAATTGCTTTCCCCTGAAGCCGAAAATGGTATGGAATCAATAATTGACATGTGTAGATCAAGTTCCAACAATAAAATTTTCAAACCCCGAGCATCTAGAAGAAAACCCTGAGGAAAACCTAAACCAATGTCAATGCACGCTGTACTAGGCAAATTGCGTTTGCAGCTGCATAGCAATGTGTATTACCGCTATTACCTTCCCTTTAAAAGAAAATAGTGAGATTCAACCGTGAGTAATTGTATAACAGGTTTCGTGAGCGCGAAGATTGTTTTCTTCAATAACTATTTAGTTTAGCTCAATCTTCAGCACTAATTAGTATTATCAATGAAATGATCTTAAAATATCGAGGGTTAGGGTTAGGGTTAGGTTAGGGTAAGGGTTAGGGTTAGGGATAGGGTAGGGGTTAGGGTTAGGGTTAGGGTTATGGTTAGGGGCTTAACTGCAGAATACCCCACCACGATCCACTATATGAAGAGTTTAATTCCAAAAGGCGCTAAATCCACTTTTGGACTTTTCCAAGTACATTTATGTTTTTTATTTGACCACTTTCACTTCTTTAAATGATGGAGAATTTCACACATATTGAAGACCTATCATAACACATTAAAAAAACACTCATGAAAGAGTGGGGAGTGAGGGTGTAATTTAATGTGCTAATCACCCAATCCTTGACCAAGTGGTAATCTCTACCATCTGATTACCCGAACTGTTATGAGTCTCAGGATGCTTTCAGTTTAGGTCATGTATAGCACATACCCTTGCCGCACTGCTTAAGTGTGTTTTCAATGGCGTTCCATTCCGGCGTTCCATTCATTAACCTCGCCAAAAACAAGAATAAAAAGCCTCGAACGGACGGATTAAAACGGAACCGACCCATGCCTGCCCAACGACTACGAGATACAGATTTGCGAATACTTGAAGTGAACATTAGGGGATTAAGATCTAATATAGGTGAGCTATGTAATTTGTGCCATGAAATTAAACCAGCCATCGTTGTCGTGGTGGAGACATTCCTCGACGATACAGTAAAGGATGGAGCCGACTGCATTGCCATCCCAGGCTACTCAATTTGCTGCCGCAGAGACCGACCATAAAGAACTGGTGGAGGAATTGCTGTCTACTGCCTTGAGGGAGTTGCTGTTTGCCATGACACCAAACTTGCCCCACCGACTTCGAACTGATGTGGTTCACAGTGGCCCTTCGATCACAAAAGCTCCTTTGTGCAGCAATTTATAGACCCCTAAACGCCAACAGTGACATCATCAACTACTTAGATACTGCCACCCTTCCTAAACTTGCCGAGTTTAATGCCCAGTCCGTGATCCTCCTTGGTGACTTCAACGTCCATCACACAGACTGGCTAGGCTGACACACCACTGACACAGCAGGCAGACGTACACTAGAGATGTCTAATGCTCTCGGACTGAAGCAAATTGTCCACGAACCGACTAGGGAGGACCAGATCCTTGATCTCGTCCTGACTGACCTGACCGCTACGTCGTCAACATTTGCAAGACTTGGCACATCTGATCATAATCCAGTACTGGTCAAATTGGATGTGCCGGTTGACAGAGACAAGCCCTACAAACGGAAGGTATGGCGTTACGACAAAGCGGACTACTGGGGAATGCGCGGCTACCTCTCTTCAGCAGACTGGGCTAGCGCCCTTCAGACAGATCCTGAAACAGCATGCAGCAACGTCACCAACATAATCTGTGATGCTATGGACATCTACATACCAAGCAAGCTAGTTACTAAAAAGACTGGTGACAAGGTTTGGTTTGATGACTGCTGTTAAAAGCTGCAAACAAGAAGAGACGCTTGTTCAGGAAAATGAAAGCAAATGATTCACAGACAAACGTTTTGCTTGTGGGCATAAATGTACTTGTTTGAGGTAATATACATACAATCTTACTTAAACTACCCCCTTCAGCTGACTAAATTAGTGGCGTATTAGTCCGGTGGGCGAGGGTTGAGAGTACTGAGTGGAGGACAGAAAAAGCTGACAAACACAATATTTTAGCAAAAAGGGATTACGTTGCGCCAGGTTTAATTTAATTTGTATGTGGTTGGCAATGAGAAGAGTTGTTCCACTGATGACGTCACCTTGCTTTGAGGTCTAAAGGTATGCCATGGACAAAGGTCACGGCCACGTCAAGGTTAAACCGTGGATCATTTCCGAAGTTGTGGTTCAAGGTGGAATCAAGCGGACACTATCCACCATATCGTTTTACCTTTTGATATACCGACCATGTATGTAATGGTATATAAATGTGCTCCCATGATATGTGCTCTTAACCTTACTACTACATATTCACCTCTTATCTACCAAATCGTAATTAATGTTCCGCTGCTTCAGAGGCGTGAAACACAGGGGGGCTCAGGAATATTTCGTTCCCCCAAAAAAAAGAAAAAAAAGAAGAAAAAAAGAAGCTAAAATGACCGACTAAAACCATTAAATTGGCCCTCGAAATGTAGCCTTTGACGATATTATTTTTACATTTCTCCTGGAATGGGAACCGGGACACGTGCCTCCAAAAATGTGACAAATTATTTGAAGAATTGTAACAAACTAAACGAATAGATAAACAAACACAAACAAACGTTAAGAAATTAAGTAATTGGGTCCCTCAAAATTCTCTAAAATTGGCGTGCCACGCTGCGTCACTGCACGAACTAAATTCTTTACAGGGATATTGTTGAATTTCATGATAAGCAGTATTGTGAAAGGGGCATATCCCACTGATTGTTAGGGTCTACCTGTCTTCCCACCAAGTGTGATGTTTACTCCGCGCTGCGCATCCCTCCTCCCATGGGATTCATCACAGAATCAACTCACATGATAGAATTAAATTAGCTAATTTTGGTCTGATAATATGTTTCCGTTTTTAAACAACAGTATTAATAAAATACAACGGTAAGTAAGACAGAACAGCTGTACAGAGGGCCTATGTTTCATTTCTCGTTTACTGTAATGTCATTCCCACTCTTCTACGTATTATTTAAATCATTGACACATGACAAGTGATAAGGAGTGACGTAGCCACTAGCGTAGATCCTTACGTAATAGATATTGTTCAGCGATCAAAAGGTATCAATAATAGTACAGATCTATGCCAGTGGACGTAGCTCGAATCGTCATGCGCGGTTATGAACCCAATGTGCCAATGAGCATCCGCAATAGCTAAAAAGAGATTAACTTGAGCGAGGGACTTAACTCGTGCCAGTTACAACTGCTACATGTACTAGCTTTGTGCCTGGCACAGTTTCATTTAATTTCATTTCAGTTTATTCAACCATAACAAAAAAACAGGTAATACAGCAAAATCAAATTACAAATTACAGATCAAACATACAATATTTTATGGTTCGGACTATTAAAAAAGCAAAGCTTGTAAGTAAATAGCCCAGTAATATACATTTCAAAGTTAAAATACACAATTAAAAGTATAAACACGACAAGCACACAAAAGTAATTTCACTCACAGTCACACACATACACACAAGTTGAATATTTGCAAGGATGTATCTACACCTATGTTTATAAGACATGTATAAACAATATAAGTACATGATAACGTAATACAAATAACAATATAGATACTTTCAATGTGTATAACAAAATTCATAAAAAATACTTTCATAAATGTGGCATGTAATCCAAAAGGTACTCACGACAGAGTTTTTTAAATTTGGTAATTGTAGTACTTAATTTTATAGATTCTTTGAGCATATTCCATTCCTTAACACCAATATAACTTACAGAGTTTAAAGAGGAAGTTAGTCGAACTTTTGGTTGATGAAAATGATTGCGTTGTCGTGTACAATACGAGTGAAGATTTGAGTTAACAAAAAACATATTGCAATATTTAGCTGGTAATAATCTAAATTGTACACTGTACATAAATATTAATGTATTAAAAGCAATTAATTCATAAATGGGTAAAATGTGCAACTGTCTAAAGAGAGGGGTGCTAGGACAAGACCATGGAGATTTAGAAATAATTCTTACTGCTTTCTTCTGGAGGATATATAATTTAGTGAGTTGAGTTTTATATGTATTCCCCCAAATATAATTACAGTAATTCAAATGTGGCATAACAATACTATTATATAACATATATAACACATTGCAAGGCAATGTGAATTTAAGTTTCCTAAGTACACCAAAACTTCTAGCAAGAGATTTACAGACTGAAGAAATATGACAATTCCAATCTAAATTTTCATTAATTATAACACCAAGGAACTTAAAATTCTGCAATCTGGATATTATCACATTATCAATATAAAATTCTGGTAAGTTTGTGGGTAATCTCCTATTCCTTGTTCTAAAGATAATATAATTTGTTTTTGTAAGATTCAAAGCAAGTTTATTGACCTTGAACCATAATGATACATTTTTAATTTCCTTGTTCACGGATGTCAATAGAGTATGTAAATTGCTGTTACTCATAAGAGCTGCAGTGTCATCAGCAAACAAGGAAAATCGTAACATATTTGAAGAATTAACAATATCGTTTATATAAACAAGGAACAGAAGAGGACCCAGAAGAGATCCTTGAGGTATTTATTTATTTATTTATTTATTCAAATATATTTATACAGGATAGCCTGATCAGCAAGGATACTGTTTTTCGTCAGGGTCCTGATATAACATCATACAATATAAATAATACAATAATACATTAATATGATAGACATAATGAATATACAAATATGTACAAATAGCATATGACCAGCAGATTCAAGATATACTTATTAAGAATTTTGGACAAAATTATTTTAAAAAACGAACTTCGATTTATTTCAAATCATAAAAACACAATTAAGTTTCTATATACATACACAATATAAATATACTAACTTTTCACAAAAGAAAAAAAATATTGGGTACTCCAGCAAGCACGTGATTGTCAATCGAGCAGATTGTCAACACAGAACACCTCACATTCATTACTACAGCAGGCACACGCACAGCCACACATCACAATGGGAGAAGCATACACATTCACTCATCCGTATCACACAATGGAAACATAACCACAAACAAAACCAGATACATTCATCTACTCGTTCTGCTTTGTCCGACAAATCGCGTATCTATTGGAGTATTTACTAAACAGCTTATTTAAAACAAATATAATTAAAAAACAGTAATCTATCTTTCCGCTGGTCATATATACATCAGTGAAAATACAGCTGTTTGTATAAACGTTTAAAAGAGGGAAGAGACCTGGAACATTGTAAATGACTAGGCAGCGAGTTCCAGACAATGCCACCCGAGTATATAAGGCTATTTTTGTTATAACATTGCACTTTTGGTTTAGGTAGTATAATATTCAAAGTGTTAGCTGCTCTCGTATTAATATATGCTCTCGTATTAATACAAGGTATTGTATTGTATTGATGATTTGACACCATTGACCATCACAAATTGTTTTCTATCACTCAAATAATCTTGAAACCACTTTAAGGCTGTACCTCTTATACCATAATAATATAATTTACTTAAAAGAATGCGATGGTCAATGGTGTCAAATGCTTTAGTCTAAATCCATAAATAACCCTACACAATATTTGCCATTTTCTATTTCATTTTGTATTTGATGCGTTAAATTTAGAATGGCTAGGGCAGTTGAATGATTTTTTCGGAAGCCGAATTGTTCATCTATTAATACATTATTATACTGCAGAAAATTATAAAGTCTTTTATGAATAATTTTTTCTAAAATCTTATCAAATATAGGGAGAATGGCAATTGGTCTATAATTAGTAATATCGTTTGCCGTCGGTGTCTTCTCCGGTGTTCTCAGGAAGCCCGAAGATGCGGATCTTATTGCGACGGGAGTATTGCTGGAGGTCGCCTAGGTCCCGTGTAACCTCTGTCAGCCTCTCTCTCTCTTGGTCTCGTAGGATTGCTGAGATTCTTGCAGATTTTTTAGCTTCCTGTCGATTGCCACTTCAAGCTCGTGCAGGCTTCCAAGCTTCTGTTCAATCAGCTCCCTCATCTGTCTTTCTCTTCTCTCCATTTGCTCATTCATCTTTACTCGCTCTGTTTCCATTGCCTTCTCGACCGCTTTCTGAACAACAGCATCAATGCGATCAAGATCCAGTTCACTGCCCTTGTTTTTGGCTTAATGGAGTCCTTTCATCGACATCGGCGCGTTCTTTGTTGCTTGAAGTTATAGATCTTGTTGTTCGCTTATGACGGTATTGTGTGAGCAACAAAGTAACAATAGTGAAGAGTCAACAAACAAACCGTGTTTGTATAGGCAAGATTGCGGGCCAAGAGGATTCAATAGGCAGGCAAGAGCTTAGTGTAAAAAGTCAGTGACAGAGAAAAGCCAACACGGATATGATAAGGTGGGACTCAGCGTATAAATTGAATGTACCGGTACTTGCCAAATTAATACTTAGAATTTCAGGTCATATTACGAGTCACAATTTGCAGATTTCTGGCTGTAGATTATGTAGACATGCTTAAATCATGTTACTGATTTGTCCAGAAGTCTAATTGAATGATGAAATACAGTCCAGAATACTGAGAGTTAGAAGCAAAGCTGAGTCATCTCTTCAGTTGTGCCTGGTTTAACGGTAGACCTGGACTAAAGTTGAACCACTGATGAGAATTCGGGCCAATAATGTTTATCAATAAGGAGTAAAGAACCTTAGATGTTAAATGTCCCCCAATCTTACAATCTGCCGCAACTTGAACAAAATCAAAATCTTATTTGTTACATGCATCATAACCTGTGACTCATAAGATTTATAATGATTTATAATACGACTGTGGTGTCAGACAATAACATATTACTAGGAGCGATTTAAAAATTGGAACAAGCATAATATTAAGTAGACTTTGAATTCGTCACTTTCACAAATTAAGGTGATACGTACTGAAATTACGATGTGATGATATTGACTTTACAACGTGTAATATGATGATGTCAGAAAAACTAATCGGCCGGAGTTTTGTTTGAAATTGTTTCTACAACTCGTGTTCTTTTTTAATATGAAATAATATGTGGGTGTGTCCACACGTTTGAAAAAGTTATGGCAGAATATTAAAGGGCAAGTTCTTAGCATATTGTGAAATTTTGAGAGGTAAATATTTGTTTTGTTTTATAGTGTAATGTGCAGGCACAGAATACACACTTGACTTCTAGCATTTGAGCGCGCGCATGCATCTTTATCTTTTAAGCGCTCGTATTCCCCCATAATGCATCTAAAATTACTGAAATTAACTGGAGGTGGAATTGTTGAGGGGGTATCAGAATCCAGTGTAATGCAGTAACAAATTGTTTCTCTGATCCGCGCGCACTGTACGACACGCGTATTAAAAACATAAAATTTGATTTGAACTGTTCAAACTAATATGGTCAGGGCATCAAACTTCGCGCGGCATCTAACTTGGCGCAGTTAGTTTCGCGCAGTTAACTTGCCAGGTGCAACTCATAGAAGTATGAATAAACAAACCAACCCGTTTATAACAGCTCCACACCATTACGCGTAATATGCATACAAACGCGCGAAGTTTGATCCCTCTTTGTTCTGTGCGTGCATAAAAATGCTTTAAAAATGACAGTGAAAACAGCTACAATGGCCTTTTAAATGCGCGTACAAATGAATGGGAAAACTGCTGCGCGTAGTTTGATCCCCTTTTTTGTCAATACAAATGGAAGGGTTTCAAAAACAGGCCGAAATAAGTAGTTTGAATTGAGTAATCTTAAAACCAAAACATGTTTATTATACTACACAATATTCTGAATAATACAAATCTTGACGAAATCAAAAGGTGATACGTATGATAACGTCGTATCACCTAACAATACAAATCCTGACGAAAACAAGAGGTGATACATATGATATACAGTACGTATAATCTAATACAAATCTTTACGAAAAACAAGAGTGATTATGATATACGTATCACCTAATAATAAGATTGATCGTGATCTCGTTCAAAAGCCCTAAAGGGGGTTTCACACCTGGCCTACGTAGAGTTGCGTAGTGTTGCGTACCGATTACGCCGAGCGTACGCTGCCCTACGCTGTGCCTACGCTGAGGGACGCAATGAGGTAAGCGAGATGGACGCAACAAATTAAACATGTTTAATTTTGTTCGCATACTTTCGGCATAGACATTGGACGCAGAAAGTACGCCGTATTTACGCAAGTCTATGCAACACTACGCTATTGTACGCCATGCCTACGCAATAGTACGCTACCCTACGCCAGTCCGACGAAACATCCTTTGAGGCTGGCGTAGTGTTACGTTTTGAAGGGCTACACTCGCGGCTCCTACGAGCGTTTATTGCATTTTTGCTCGGCGCTTGCGCACACAGTAAGCAACCGCAAGCAAATGTAAGCAAACCTACGTACCCCTTACGCCAGGCCTACTTAAACGTACGCAACCCTACGCCTGTTATAGGCAATCGTACACGTAAATACGCTAATTGCATACGCCGTAGGTACGCGGTGCCTATGCACAAGGTACGTAACCATACGCCATCGTACACCAGCCTATGCATAACCTACGCAGGGACTACGCCGCAGCAACATTTGTTTCATGAATACGCAGCCTAATTTCGGCGTACTCGGTACGCCACACTACGCAACTCTACGCAGGTCCGGTGTGAAAGGGGCTTTAGCGATAGTCTGTGTTCTGCTTGAGCGCATCCGCATTTGGGTATCGCGTCGTGTGCATACAACTATTTGATTGGAAAGTCGATTCAGTTAGCCGCACCCCCTTTTCTATTGTATCAAGTGTCTGATTACGCAACAATTCTCGCCGCAGAGCATGGTTTCTCTCGGGAAGTGTATGTCAATTCATAACATGCCGCATCTCTATCACAGCACGCAAACAAATTACACTCTATTTTATTTCATTTATGAGTAAAGAAAATTCGCATGAAACTAATCCCAGGATACAATTATTAACAATCTGATCAATCAAGAACACAGATCCCATATATTTCAGATCGGTTTCACATTGGCGAAACTGCGTGATTTCAAATCATGATTTGAGTTATTTTTCACTTCAATCACGGTATTTTTGATAGTGTGAACGGTAATTTGAATCACATTGGCGAAAATGCGTGATTGCAATCATGATTTGAGTTATTTTTCACTCCAATCACGGTATTTTTGATAGTGTGAACGGTAATTGGAATCACGAATCGCCGGAATTCAAATCCTGGTCCAGAGGTGTTTTCAAATCATGATTCACTCAAATCACAGTGCGAATCTCTAGTCTGAACGGCTTGACCTCCAAAACATGATTTGGGAGGCGGAGCTTACGTGACCTTACATGCACTTCCGCCGATAAACCGGGCGCGCTTGCGCATGCATGCAGTACATGTACAGTGCGCGTGCTAGTACAGTACAGAGTAGGGTAGGCAATATAATAGCTCCTACGTTATTTCCACGTAATATATCTCGTCTCGATTTTGATATACCGTAAATGTTTGACTATATACACTATGGTACATGGCTCTGTATATTGTCTTTAAAATAGCGTCAGCTGAGTCCAAAAGAAGGAAGTTTCCCGAGACGTTGAATGTAATTTGAATGTGAATGATAATGAGTATTGATGATGAATAATGACTACTAAATGTAAGTTGGTTTACAGGAAGCTTTCGATTGAAATAAACGATTGTATCAAAAAGGGTATTATATAACAGATTACTGATTCAAATTCCTCAATAGATGTTCAAAGCCACCACTTTCAACAAAGGCTAAATTAAACGGGGCCTATATACCTCACTTGCAGGTGGGAAAATATTTACGTTCCGAGTAAAATTGTCATTGGGAGGTATACAAGTTAGTGTTTCGTATCCAGACTTTCCTTGATTTGAGTGTTTATGGAGAAAATAGTCAGTCGCCATACAATATACCGCTTCTGTAATGTATGCAAATAATATGCGTATGACGTCAGACTCCCCGTTGGCAAGCTTAACAATAGTAACTAGGTCCGGCAAGCTCCGGCAAACTTAGCTTGCCGGACCTAGTTACTATTGTTAAGCTTGCCAACGGGGAGTCTTACGTCATACGCATATTATTTGCATACATTACAGAAGCGGTCTATTGATTAGCAGCTCCGTCACTAAATTTTCTAGACTCCTTGATTTTCTAAAATGAGAATTGCAGGCAACAAATATTTACATCGGACATGAACAAATAATAGGTGAAACTTAAATGTGCTAATAATATCACACCGCATTTTGCTCTTTGTAAAATTTGATCTATGTACAGTACATAAAAAAAATGATGTCTGGGGTAAGGGATTGTTTTTTTGGATTGTTTTTGTTAAGGATGGTATAATGATCAGTGCATTTGTATATTCATATGAATTTCCCGAGTTGAGCATAGGGATAATCATCTTCGAGAAGGCATGCCCTTATGGTGACTTGCCATTTGGTCTACAACCATTTGGTCCACTACCCATTTGGTCCACTGTCATTTAGTCTAAACCCGGTTCGTCCACAGTAAGTTCGTCTACAAGCCATTTGATCTATAAGCCAATTCGTCTACATGCCAATTCGTCCAATAACCACATGGTCTACTACTCAATTAGTCTAATGTGCATTTCGTCTAATAGCCAGTTAGTCTACTTATCAATTGGGCTACTACCAATTGGTCTATACATCATTTAGTCTACAAATCATTTGGTCTACATGTACATTTGGTCTACTATTTAGTTGGTCTACTAACCAGTTAGTCTCTATACATTTGGTCTACTATTCATTTGGTCTACAATCGATTTGGTCTACAACTCATTTCGTCTACAAATCATTTGGTCTACATGTACATTTGGTCCACCATCCATTTCGTCTACCAAACAAGTGGCATACAATATATTTGATCTACCATCATTTAGTCTACACATCTGTTCGTCTACAATCGATTTGGTCTATTTGGTCCACAATCCATTTACAAGCCAAATAGTCAATCTGCCATGCATGTAGTATATCTTTTGCCATTTCTTTTACGAGTGGCGAGAGCATGCAAATTACGTGTGGGAACGCCCTATGACAGTCTCTTTTTTTTATGAACCCCTTACGTTTGATGTTTTATTATAAGTATTATCATCATCATTAGAATGTATCCCTTTTATGTTTGTTTTCTTGTCTTTTTAAATGGGGGGGGGGGGGGGGGGGGAGTTTGTACAGCATAGATGTAATGCAGATGTATAGGACTGTCTTGTAGCTGCTATGCTACCTTGGTGGTCATTTATTGAATTCTGTTATAGCACACACGTAGGCATAATACACCTCCTTGATAGATCTAGCTAGTTTATTCCAGGTTGGCATCTAGGTAGCCTTTGGCAAGCCCGTGTCTTGTCCTGGCTCCAATTCGGTGAAATGTGTCAGTTCAATATGTGTTCTCATTTCTTATTGCTGTTATCCATTACCTTGACGATAGGCTATAATGGGCATGCGGGCGAAGTCGTAAAAATGAAGGTACAGCGGGTGGTCAGGAATGTAGCTGAGTGGCAGATTGTTCTTATCAAATTGGTCTAGACTAATACAAATCAAGTGAGTAGGTATATACATTATGCAAATTGTTATATAGCAGGGATCTGGGAGTGACCTCATAATTCCATGGTTATAGTGCATCTAGTCCGTCTCCTCCAGTAAACATCCAGTAAACCTCCAAGTAAAATTATGGACTTACTTATACATATTTAAAGGGATAGTTGAGTTTTTGTTTAGAGGGCGCTACACAAAAAATTTGTTTGCGAGATAATGACAAACTGAGTGTTGGAATCGAAATAGTATACAATTCTAATGACAAAATAAACTTTATTTGATCAAAATCGGTTCAGAAATGGCCCCACAATTATTAGATAATTTTGAATGATAATAGGCTTTTTACTTAGTCATTAGTAATTTTGTATACCATGGTGAAGTTATAACTATCAGTTTGTAATGTAATGGTGCAGCTTTTGGTTACTACTTATAAACTGTACTCTCTTTACCAGAACTCAACTATCCATTTAAAACTTTCTTGGTGATAATGAATTCTAAATATGTTTTCGTTGAAAGGGGAATTCGAAAATCACAATATTGTCAATGTTTGTTTCTACTAATGAGTAATGGGCAATTCCACGGTAACCGACGTTATGATTGTTATGTTTTTTTTTTTTTGGGGGGGGGGCTAAAGAAAATCCGCATCACCACCGAATATTGCGAGGGAGCGAAGCGACCAAGCCCGAAAGAGCGAAGCGACTGAGCGGGGGAGGGTGTGGGAGGGGGTGCTCCCCTCCGACGGTAGGGAGCTTTTGCATTTTTGGACTTGAAACTGTGCGATTTGGTGCATACCTGGAAAGGAAATTCTGACTTGACGACATGTACTATAATGTGCGTTAGTGCGTCATCATCGTCATGATTCTTAACCAGAAGAGGTTATGATTGATTCATGAAGAAAAACAAAAATGCACCCCAAAAATAATATTCGCAAAGTGACATGTTCAGTTCAAACAGTGCATCAAAAGCATTATTTTATGACAAAACAACATGAACATTGTATTCAAGGCGTATACAAGACCGATTCCCGAGGGAGCGAAACGATAACCGAGAGGGGGAAGGGTGATATGGGAGGGTGTGATGGTAGGTGGGTGCACGGTATAGGTGTTTTTGCAATGTTTTAGTTGAAATTATGCAATCTGGTGCATACTTGGGAAGGAAATTTGGCTTGACATGAAGTAAAATCTGAGTTTTCTTGTCTAAAGAAATACTCTTTTCTTTCAATCACTGTTATCGAATTAGATAAAAGCCATGATTTAAATTTATTTTGGGGGGGCAAGCGTCCCCCCAAGCCCCCCCCCCCCTCCACCAGTACGCCAGTTGATAAAAGTGAAGATATCGGTGTAAATTTGTTCACCCAAACTGCATTTCTAAACAGCGAGCAAACATGTGTCGGTAAGTGACGTTACGCAAACAAAAAAACAAGCAACATCATGGAATATTTTTTTTTTAGATCCAACTTTATTCTTTTTCCTGTTTTTTGCGCCTAATGAATCATTTTAGACTAAAAATAATCATTACATTATGTTTCTAAACTACCAATGTACAATACATGGTAGCATTAATTTGCATTAATTAATTTATTCTTTTGTTTTGAGCTTTGAAAGGCAGGACCTTTGATGATTGGTCCCTTTCCTTCTCCAAAGCGTATGTCCAACGAGTCATCGTTATGGGTCATTTCTCAAAGTTGGCCGTGAGATTTTCAACCAAAATTGGCACAGAGGCTCTCGAGGTCATACCCGGTCCAATGCCATTGGCTACCCGCCGAACGATGCTTGTGCTCCACCAGGAAGGGGTGTCAACAAGCAATGTCCACTATTTCGTTGGACCATCGCAGGTTAAGGTCTGTAAAATCCTCAGATGTTATCGAGAGAAGGGTCAATTAAAGCCAAGATTATCTCTAGGACGTCTACGATTGACCACCAGGATAGATTATCGCAAATTGCTTAACTTGTGCCGTAGAAACCGGAAATGCCAAAAAGGAGTCTTCGCCGACTATGAAGAAAACACTATGGAATCAACGCCTTCTGCCAAACTGTACATCAGCAATCCCTCTAACATGGTCACATAGCAAGACAAACTACCAAGTGTCCACCCAATACCATGTAACCGAGATTTACCGGACGTCCCTGGACTAGGGAGCCCAGAAGATTTCCGCCTGGCACTAGAGATATGTCATCTTAATGGGTACGAGCCATAACATCGTTGACCAAACAGATGGAAGACAAATGGTTCGCCAATTACGTGGCGAGAAGTTCCAAGTTGTCTGCATTCACTAAACGACTTGAGTTTGTGACGTCCCAACAGTGGTATGGCTCGTACCCATTAAGATGACATATCTCTAGTGTCCAGGCGGAAATCTTCTGGGCTCCCTAGTCCAGGGACGTCCGGTAAATCTCGGTAACATAGTATTGGGTGGACACTTGGTAAATTGTCTTGTTATGTGACCATGTTAGAGCCATAACATCGTTGACCAAACAGATGGAAGACAAATGGTTCGCCAATTACGTGGCGAGAAGTTCCAAGTTGTCTGCATTCACTAAACGACTTGAGTTTGTGACGTCCCAACAGTGGTATGGCTCGTACCCATTAAGATGACATATCTCTAGTGTCCAGGCGGAAATCTTCTGGGCTCCCTAGTCCAGGGACGTCCGGTAAATCTCGGTAACATAGTATTGGGTGGACACTTGGTAAATTGTCTTGTTATGTGACCATGTTAGAGGGATTGCTGATGTACAGTTTGGCGGAAAGCGTTGATTCCATAGTGTTTTCTTCATAGTCGGCGAAGGCTCCTTTTTGGCATTTCCGGTTTCTACGGCACAGGTTAAGCAATTTGCGATAATCTATCCTGGTGGTCAATCGTAAACGTCCTAGAGATAATCTTTGCTTTAATTGACCCTTCTCTCGATGACATCTGAGGACTGTACAGACCTTAACCTGCGATGGTCCAACGAAATAGTGGACATTGCTTGTTGGCACCCTTCCTGGTGGAGCACAACCATCGTTCGGCGGGTAGCCAATGACATTGGACCGGGTATGGCCTCGAGAGCCTCTGTGCCAATTTTGGTTGAAAATCTCACGGCCCACTTTGAGAAATGACCCATAACGATGACTCGTTGGACATACGCTTTGGAGAAGGAAAGGGGCCAATCATCAAAGGTCCTGCCTTTCAAAGCTCAAAACAAAAGAATTCATTAATTAATGCAAATTCATGCTACCATGTATTGTACATTGGTAGTTTGGAAACATAATGTAATGATTAATTTTAGTCTAAAATGATTCATTAGGCGCAAAAAACAGGAAAAAGAATAAAGTTGGATCTAAAAAAATATATATTCCAACATTATGACCAACAGTGTATCTCATGTCCCTGAGGGGGACACCCCCCTCCCGAACCCTCCCCGCGCGAGGTGGCTTCGCTCCCTCACTTGGGCGCTTAGCGCCATCAAAGTATAAACTTTCGCCCTCCCTAAGAAAATACCCTGGCGCCACCCCTGTAGTATGGTACAGTTTATTAATGAAGAATTTTATCAAAAACTGCAAACTGATTGGCCATTGTTTTATATTACAGCTAAAAATGAAATATTGAAAGTTTGAAATCCTTAGACATAGGTCAATTTTTCACAAAAAATCCTTAAACATGGGTACCTATTTACAGCAAAAGGACCCTTGGATGTGGGTATGGGTTCGGAAGTCTCAGCCGCACACGCCGTCCGACAATTATATGATTGCCCCCCCCCCCCCCGGGGGAGGATATATTCCCCATAATAATTATGACCATACTTATACAGTGATATTTTAAACACCAATTTCCAAAATGTCTCCACGTGGGAGGGGGCACACCCCCTCCCCAAGTATCTAAAGACATGCACGGACGACAGTCGGACGATGTAAGTGTATTTCTGGTGTGTGTGTAAGTTCGATTGTGTTTGTCTTATCATGAGGGGAGATGGTAATGATTTCTTTAATTAAGTTGTATAAAATGTCCTTCCAAGGTTAGTCGAGTCCAAATTTGCAAAAGCTCCCTACCGTGGGAGGGGGGACACCCCCATCCCACCCCCCCCCCCCCTGTGGTGCTCCGCTCCCTCGCAGTTGTGCCACGCCCCCAATCCGTTGACCGTATACGTACCACTTTAAAATTCCTTCCGAAGGGCCTGTTCCACCATGTACAAACAATTACAAATCACTAATTAAAAACCTATTGTAATTCAAAAAGAGCCATTGACACACAAAACTTTGCTCTCTAAAAAAAGAAGTGGTTTTAAAAAATGTTCATGAAAAATTATGCAAGTGAAGTTTTCTTAAATAATGATTAGATATATAGTAAGATCATCAATAACTATTTAAAAACCTCTTGTGATTTGTTTTTGAAAAGTGTAGGTATTAAACAAAAAAATCATAGAATATTTCTTTTTTAAATAGGAAGCGTGCTTTTTATATTACGACCATATTTGGATGTTAATACGTATTAACATGAATACGTTATAAATTATTTTGTTATATTACTCGGACTGTTATATTAGCAGGACTAGATACAAATTCGTGAAATCTCGAAGAGATATTTCTTGTACCATCGTGTACAGGTGTTACCATGCTAACAAAACACAATAATTAAAATGAATCATGTCTGGCTTAAATTAAAGCAGATCACAGGTAACAATACATATTTTGGGTGCGGTTCGTTATTCCGAAGGTTCGTTATTCCGAAGGTTCGTTATTCCGAAGGTTCGTTATTCCGAACACGCAAATTTCCTATACCTGAGTGTTCGTTAATCCGAAAATGAAATAAGGTTCGTTAATCCGAACATTTGTTGCATTATTCCGAAGGTTCGTTATTCCGAAGGTTCGCTATTCCTTAAATGAAATCGGGTTCGTTATTCCGAAGGTTCTTTATTCCGAAGGTTCGTTATTCCGAAGGTTCGCTATTCCTAAAATGAAATCGGGTTCGTTATTCCGAAGGTTCGTTATTCCGAAGGTTCGCTATTCCTAAAATGAAATCGGGTTCGTTATTCCGAAGGTTCGTTTGTCCGAAAATGAATTAGGGTTCGTTAATCCGAAAATGAAATAGGGTGTGTGTGCGAGTTTGTGTGTGTGTGTGTGTGTGTGTGTGTGTGTGTGTGCACTGGCGTAGTGGTGGGGGAGGGGGGGGGGGGGGTGTCATGGGCCCCCCTCCCAAATCAATTTAAATCATTAATAAAGCATAAACATGCATGCATGAAGGAATAATGAACATTATAATCAAAAGGGAACAATCCCCCCCCCCCTTGGGCTGCCAAGTGAAAATGTGATGTGGGAAAAAAATCACTTGCGGGGATTCAAAATAGCAAACCCCCCCCCTGCCCTTAGTTGCTATTTATGATGAAATACATACAATTCAGACAAATAAAATGTGATTTTGGACTGATATCAAGCAGCAAAATCTAACTTTATGACATAATTATAATTATATCAAATTGATTTTGGTTTTATTTCATGTTTTTTTACATGAGAAAGATATAAATATATATATATCATTCTTATTGCACTGTTTTACAAAGAAAAATACAATACAATTTGACTAGAATTGTAAAGCCACTCTTTGCCCCCCTCCCCTTCTCCCCCACCCCCCATGCAGCCACGGCAATTATAGTAAGATTGATCCCCTTTTCCAAGTCCACACTGCTCAAAATCAAATCAACTCAATTCTTTTCTACGTCGAATTTATTTAATTTTCGGATTAACGAACCCTATTTCATTTTAGGACTAACGAACCTTCGGGATAACGAACCTTCAGAATAACGAACCCGATTTTATTTTCGGATCAACGAACCTTCGGAATAACGAACCTTCGGAATACCTGCTAATTTGTAATCATTGATTTTCATTATCGGTTATTAGGTATATTTTGCCCATAATCGTATGTTATTACCATGGTTACACAATATCTCTCCTTTCTAATCATTATTTCCACAAACATATCACAAGCAGGATCACTTTTTAATGGTTAAAAACAATAAGTTGTCAGGTTAAACGGCTAATTTTTGAAAATGATAAGAAGCTGTTTACTTAGGCGTCTGTCCTTTTTAAAATTTATTTGGAGCATGGTAGGGTTAAAACTATTAATTTGTAATGTAATGGTGAAGGTTTCGGTTACTTAAATGCAGCTTGACCGAAACAGAAACTGTACTATCAATACCAAAACTACTCTATCCATTAAAATACCTCATGTGTAAATTTTTGAAAAGAGGAAGCATTTTTATGACCATATCTGGATGATTATGATTTTAAAATGATGATGCCATAGGCGTCAATTTCTTCTTGCCATTGGGGATAATAGGTCATTTTGACCATCTCTGGCGAGGGAGCAAAGCGACAACCCAGCGATGAACCCAGCAGCGTGCCTGGGTATGTCTGACTGGGGGGGAGGGGGGGGGGGCAAAATGTTTTGGATTTAGCTGTTAAGAAATTGGAATAAATTGGCAAGCATTATGACACCATTCAACCTTATTGTCATGAACATACTCCCAAAATACACATTTTCCAATAAAACAGGGCCAGGTTATGAGAACATCAACATATTGGTCTGTTTATGAGGCATAAAGCTTGTCTGTTTCATGTGTCCCTTGCAATTTCAACCATATAGTTACCTAGAGAAGTGACGTGTTAGAGACTGCCCAAATGGTTAACCAGGGTGACATCAGATTTTGAAGATCTTTGGACGGTACCCTTTGGACTACGGTAGAATTCTTGAGAATAATTTATACCACAAACTGTAGTTGAAAATAAAACCTACAAAGTTTTTTTCTTCATTTACACCTTTTCTATTGAGATGAAACTATCACATTTGTAATGAAATAATGTTGCCATGTCATGAATATAGCGTTTATAGCATGTTTGTCAACATTTAAATTGATTGAATGGATGTTCAATTTTTGCTATTTTTGAAAACAGACCTTGCGGTGGTTAATTGACCGTGGCAAGTCACGCATGAATGATTTCTCCTGGATTCTATGCTAATATCGAAGAAGCCAATTTTGTCTTTAATTTTTATCTTTAACATATATTTCATCGATAAAGATATGAGATATGTTGTCTTAATCTTAAATAAGTGTCCTGTTTCTTTTTATACGGAGTATACATTATCAATTTGTCAGAAATATGGGGCCCCACAATTGTTGTCCCCATTTTTTATCCAGCCGTTAACAAATAAAAAAAAAACTCTTTTCAACATTTTACAAAAGTGTTGTTTAAATAGTTGCTGATAATCTCACTATCTAATCAATATTTCCACATAACATATACGTATGCACAATATTTAAAATGGTTAAAACCAATGAGTGTTCAGAGAGCGCGCTCTTGAGTTGTAACAGCTCTTTTTGAATGATACATGTAACAGGCTTTTAAAGGGATAGTTGAGTTCTGGTAAGGAGAGTACAGTTTTGGTGAAACTGAATTTTAGTAACCATAACCTGCATCATTACATTACAAACTATTAGTTATAACTAGAAAGGAACACAAAATTACAAATGACTTAGTAAAGATCATGGTATCATTACAAATCGGTCATCGGTTTCAACCATTTTGAATACAAATTTGTCCATTCGATGTTTTTTTGAAATAGTGATTAGATAAAGAAATAACCAACAACTATTTGAATACCTATTTTGTAACTTTTGGAAAAGAGGAAGCATTTTTTTGAATTTTTAACGGCTGGTTCAAAATTATCGAATAAGTGTGGGGCCCCATATTTATTATAAATTGCTATGTTTATGGATATTTAAGCTGTTTCTGAACTGAATTTGATCAAATAAAGTTTATTCTGTCATTAAAATATTATGCTCTTTCAAATTTTACACTCAGTTTTCCATTATCTCATAAAAAAATAATTGTATGTAGCGCCCTCTCTACCAAAACTCAACTGATGTTTCTTTGAAAAAACCCTGCTTTCCTGGTTAAAAAACGACAATGTGCATTAGCTATTATGACGAATTACTGTTTGGCGTTTATGAGGTTTATAAACGTTTAAGCCTGCCCTTGTGCTGAATGATTAGCAAAGATAGATCTCGTCATACTAAGGGGACATTTGAATAAAATCTAACCTTATTGCAATCTTCTCTTACCATAATAAGACCAGAAGAGAACGGTGGAAGCTCAAATTAATTTGTGTGGAGTTGTACACTTTACACGTGCACCTTAAAGGACTACATGTATTATGCTGCTGGGATAGACACTTCATGACAATGATGGTCAAAAACACGTCACCCCCCAAAAACAAACAAACAAACAAACAAACAAACAAACAAACAAACAAACAAACAAACAAACAAACAACAACAAACAAAACATACAGTATGGCGAGAAGAAATCACCAATATGGTTACACCATGGAATGGTGGGGTTATCGCGTTGAGTCACGTCATAATCATATAAATGTAATAACAAATGCAATTCCTCAAATATGCAGGAAAAAGAGACTCTACAACATGAAGCTTGGCTGTGATGAAAACACAATGCAGGCATTATGTGGGCAGTGCTGGGGGTCTGGGTGATAACAAAAATGTTTGCTCATCATGTGTGGTAGGTGAAAGGGAAAATACTGCCCTCCCAAGGAAAAAAGCAGTATCTGACATTTTTGTTGATTTTCACTTTTTTGCAGAAAAATACTCAATAAACAATGCTCTTTCATGTGATACATTCAGTTTTCTGAAAAAAATTTGGGAACACCATTTTTTCCCAACCCTCAAACGCAGTATCTACAGTCAACCTCCACTTTCCCCAAGGAAAAAAGCAGTATCTACACAGCTAGTCTCGCCACAAGACAAACCAATTATTTATAAGCAGACAATATGAATAATGCGCATTTATAATAATTATATCTTGTATGAACAAATTTCACTACTTATATGAATTGCGAAGCACAAAATATTGAAGCAAATTTAACATATAAGTGCATTTTGCAATACGACCAACATTCTTCTATAAAGCGCAGAGTTTGTGACAAAGGCTATTCAAGTATGCATGAAAGTGCGTGTACCTCTGCCACATTCACACAATGCACAGACTGACTGCGCACGGCATATGATGCTGTGCAGTGTGTTAATGGCATGTGATTTTAACGCATGTATACATGCAATTGAGTCATGTACATGTACAGTAATGCAGTCCTAATTTTCTTCTAAATTAAGCTCTTCAGTGCCAGCATGGATTAGTGAGAATTGTTTTATCCATAACATAAGGCATAATTCATCACCCTCCAAATTTCTATGTATACTCCGCAAAAAAAGAAACTGGACACTTGTATGAGACCAAATATTTCGTATTCATTAACGATAAAATATATGATATTGTATATCAAATTAAAGATAAAATTACCCTCTTCAATATTCGCATGAAATCCAGATGAAATCATTCATGCATGACTTGTCACGGTCAATTAACCACACCAAGGTCTGTTTTCAAAAATAGCAAAAATGGAACATCCACTCAACCATATAAATGTTGATAAGCATAATCTTAAACGCTATATTCATGAGATGGCATAATTTTTTATTACAAATGTGACCTTTTCTATCTTCATCTCAATATAGAGTTTAAATGAAGACAAATTGTGAACGTTATAGGTGTTATTTTCATCAAAAAGTAACAAAATGGGGAATATCATGGCAAAGCTTTATTAGTCAAAACCACAGTTTGTGCCCTTATTTCAGCATGAAAATGGTATAAATTCTTCTCAAGAATTCTACTGTAGTCCAAAGATCTTCAAAACTTGAAGTTACCCTTGGTCAAACAGTTGGGCAGTCTTTAACATGACATTTCTCTTGGTAAATATGGTTAAAATTGCAGGGGACACATAAAATAGACAAGCTTCATGCCTCTAATACAGACCAGTATGATAATGCTCTCATAACCCGGACCTCTTTTATTGACAAATTTGTATTTCCAGAGTTTGTTCATAACAATAAAGTTGAATAATGTCATAACTTACTTGCCCCGCTCATCTTGTTTTCAGTGAAAAGCTTACTATCATTTCAGTCGAATGGTGTGGTCCTCCATTGTTTTGCTATTTTTGAAAACAGACCTTGCTATTGTTAATTGACCATGGCATTTCATGCATGAACGATTACACCTTTAAGTTATACCCTGCATGTAGAGGACTAAATTCCCTTAAATTTGATATATGATCATGTACACTTTATCGTACATTAATATGAAATATTTCAACTTATACAAGTGTCCAGTTTCTTTTTTTGCGGAGTATAGATACTGCGTTTTTCCTTGGGGAAATCGATCACGCACCGTGTTGGGAGCATGTAACATGCATTATTCCATATTTAAAGTAACTTAAGACTTGATAAGAGAGGGCGCTCTTTATCATTTCAAAGTTTTGTTTTAACTCTAACTTATACACTTTTATAACAAATGTATAAACAATCATTTTTGCGTGGTTAATGAATACAATTCATGCTTCGTATTTTCTTTCATTGCGGAAATATGGGCCAATAAGTCCCTTTTTAAAGAAAAGTGTGACTCGCCTAGAGAGGGCGCTTTTTAATTAATCAAACTTTTTTCCCTTTAAAGTATGTTAATAGTACATACAGAATATATCCGAATCATTTTCGATTGTTTTATCCATAACGTAAGGCATAATTTCTATGTAGATGCTTTTTTCCTTGGGGAAATCGGTCACGAACCATGGATTTTCCCAAAGTATCTACATTTTCATGAAAATCTCAAAATTAAACGGAAAATTCAATTGTTCATGTATGAAGAAAAATAGACACCTATATAGCCTTTAATCACACACTTAAGATATCTTCACAAGTTTATTATTTCCGAGCGGCTGTGGCAAAAACACAAAAGGGTCAATATCTCAGTTTCTAGAAAACGCTGAATCGTGTAGATACTGCCTTTTTCCTTGGGACGGCAGAATAGCTCTACTGGGAATTAAAGAGAAAGTAACATTTTAAAAATACAAAATTCGTACGTAATGTTTCTCTGTCATGGCTCGACTTTTATCTTGTTTCTTTCTTTTCCTCCATATTTCCCTTTTATCAAATAATCAATTTGTTCAGTTCATATTTTGAAATGTATACTGCAAAGCAATCACTGAGTATCATGCGAATATCAGTTTGCGACATTTTCTTTCAATACTGGGCCATCCATTTTGGTGAAGCATCCATTTCGAATGAACACTTTTTACACATTTCTAAGTGGACATGTCACAACGCTAAAATTCACACGCTATTAACAGTATCCATCACTATATGTCAGCTACTACTAGATTCCCTTTAATACAATACATGCAAGTGAGCTCCAGTGAGCCTACAGAATGTATCGGAGTGTTGATTGTTTTTACAGGGAAAGAGGGCCCCTACATATTATTGTGGACCTATGCTTAGGGTTATAAATATGTCAGAATATGTCCAGGTGGATGGGTGCAGCAAGAGTTCGCCCATGTTGTTTGATGGTATTCCCCCCCCCCCCTCAAGCACGCACAACAAACATGTATTACACATCATGAATGCAGAGAGGTGGGACCTCTCTGTATGAATGCATGTTCACCTTTTCATGCAGAGAAAAAACACACTTATTACCCCCCTTTCTCTTGAAGGGATAGTTGAGTATTTGTCAAACCATTAAGGCAGTTATAACTTCACCATGCTCGAACTCGAAGCATATACAGTTACAAACAACTAGGTAAAAACCCTGTTATCATTCAAAAAGAGCTGTTACAATTCACGAGGGCGCACTCCAAATCCCAATTAATTCAATTTTCATACAAAATTGTGCATGTTTTTTTAAATAATGATTCAATAAAATTGTATGTTCTTTCAAATGTGAGAGTGAGTTTTTCTTTATCTCACAAACAATATTTTGTAAAGTGCCCCCTATACTCAACCCTACTCAACTATCCCTTTGACGTTGCTTCCTTGCCATACCTATGCATCACTTCAAAATACTAACTGTACATGGTGAATAACATTTCATACACAGCGTGGGCGTTGTTGTAGACTTATTGCTAGTAGACCAAATCGTATGTAGACGTATTGGGTAGTAGCCCAAATGACTAGTAGACCAAGAGCATCGTAGACCACATGGATGGTAGACGAAATAAGTTGTAGACGAAATGGAATGTAGACTAAATGATTTGGAGACGAAATTGTTAGTAGACTAAATAGAGTGTAGACCAAATACATAGTAGACCAAATAACTAGTAGACTAAATGTATTGTAGACCAAGTATATTGTAGACCAATTGCATGATGAACTAAATGATGTTAGACCAAAATACTAGTAGACCAAATGGGGTGTAGACCAATTGGAGTGTGGACCAAATTAAATGTAGACTAAATGACTAGTAGACCAAATGGGTAGTAGACGTATAGGGTGTGGACCAAATTACAGTAGACCAACTGGATAGTGGACCAAATTGGTGTGGACCAAATAGCAGTAGACCAACTGGCTAGTGGACCAAATGGTAGTAGACCAAATGCTCATAAACCGCCCTTATTACAGGAATAGAAGAAATAACAACAAAACACTGTTGTAAGACGTTAAGACTGCTATCGACAATAGAATCCCGAACGTGCCTTTTTTAAATTCCATCTTGAATAAAGGCTGTCATTGGCAACAATTGATGCTTATTATTTGATTGATAGGTACCCGAATCACGTGTCCAAAAACTGTGATTGTAATCACAGTTTTTTTCGTAGTGTGAAAGCAGGGCAACAGAATCACCGTGATTGTAAACATAACTCCAATCATGATTGCAATTACCAGTCTGAAACCGCTTTCAGAAAATTCAATTTTCACGTAGTGCTTTTTTTGTTGTAATAAGGCAATTCTAATTGTCGGAGTAAATTCAATAATCTATAGAGTTATAAGCTTACAACCTGAAAATAAAGAAAGACCAACACATCCTCTTTTAATAATTTGTGGAATACTTGTAAACGCCAGGCCGGGATAAAATAAAGAGGCAATTAGTAATATTAAAAGTGTGTTTAACTACTACTTCAACCTGCTGAGAGATGGAACGTTGGTAGAAATTAGATCACCGAATCTCTCCTATGAGAATTATTCTCCCTGGATATTTTTGCCGAGAGTTTAGTTATAAAGTGCAAACTTTTGTCGGTAACGAAACGAAATAAAACAAAACTGGTCTTATTTAAAAGGAATTGTATCAATGATTGAAAATCCAGCCGATATGAAATACATTTTTGATACGATTTCAAACCATGACACGTTTTATTTCACGGTTTGCATTAACATTGAGCTAAAACCGCGTGGTAAAGCGTGCCATGTGAAGCGTTGAGATCAGATGCAATGATTGTTTTTATAGCAAGCAATTTATTGATCCTATGAAGGCTATACTTAATATAATTATTGGATGTTAAGATGATGATTGTGATGATGACGTCGATGATGATGTTGATGTTGATGATGATGATGATGATGATGATGATGATGAAGAAAAAGATTATAATGATGAATATGAAAATAAAGACTATGATATTACATGTATAATGATAATTATCTTTAAGCAATGAGTAGGGTAACGATAATGTTGCTTGAGAATGAGACATTTTCTTATGATACTTTGATTATGATTATTATTTAATCATTGTAATTTTACTTTAAAATTGTAACGTAAGATAATGATGGTGATAATATTGATATTGATTATTTCAGTATTCAAATCTAGGGTTAGGGTTATAATAGTGACTTATAATAGTGACTTCGGCGATGATGAGAAGATTGTGACACGAATGTCGCATATTTGTATGATACATATGTAATAGTATCTAAATAACAGACACAATCGTGCATGCGACATAACTGTTGTGTTTCTAATTTAATCGGTTATGATCATCATAAGAACAATTTAAACAATGTTATATTTTACTTTATTTTATGAAGTATAATGAACCACAGGTTTAACTTCTGGGGAGGGAACATGATGGTTATTGCACCTAATAATTTGAGAAAAGCAAAGCAATCTGCTGATTATGAAAATAACCTTGTCATAATCATTACTCATAGCATCATGATTATAGTTATCCCAATGCATGTCACTGCATTGTCCATGGCTTAATTTCCTATGCCCAATCTTTCTTTTCTTTTTTCTCCCTTTTCTCTCTCTAAGTGTCAGTCAACGATAGTGAATATTTTCTTTCTCTTCTCTGTGCTGTTTTTGTAATTAATTATTTGTATCACCATCATCATCATGCATCGTGCATCCTTAATGGCGCTTGTATTCAAGAGAAATGGTGAAATTACTTGTTTGTTTGTTTGTATTTGTTGGGTTCTTTCGAAATTAATATTAACTCCAATCACTATGAGTAACAGGGTGTGTTAAAGGGGTATAGGTCGAATGTATGGTCTGGGTAACTGTTGGAATAACCACCGGGGTGTGACGCGGTGCGTGTGATTAAATAGGGGTCGCTCCCTCCCACAGATTAACTTGCTGATAGGCCCTGGGTAATTAGCTACACTTCATTGTTACATTCACCCCGGGGCCCCATTATCCCCATTATCCAAAAAGTGTGTTGGGGGGGGGGGGGGGGGGGAAGCGCTTCCCCCCCCCCCCCCCCCCCCCCGAACAGATTTTATTATGTCAGTTTGCATTTGTGAACAGCTTGGAGCATACACTTGACATACCAAGTTCAGTGCAGAGCTGATTGTGGTTCTGAGTGGTCCACCATCTATCTTTGAGCTTGCAGTCGTCATCCATCATCGGCCATCGAGCTTTATGTGGGGAACGAGGACCAGGATTCGTCAAGCCGGCACGATGACCAAGATTCTTGGTAGAAATCGCCATCCATCATTGGTCATCGAGCTTGATGTGGGGAACGAGGACGAAGATTCGTCAAGCGGGCACGATGACCAAGATTATTGGTAGAAGTCACCATCTATCATCGGTCATCTAGCTTGACGTCGGGGACGATGCCTAAAATTCGTCAAGCGGGCACGATGACCAAGATTCTCGTGGCCATCTCGTGGTTCGCTGAGTGGACCACTCAGAACCACAATCAGCTCTGCACTGAACCTGGTATGCCATTGTGTATGCTCCAAACTGTTCGCAACGCTCCAAACTGTTAGCATCTTACTCCTGCGCTCAGGCGCGCCGGAAGCAGTTTGGGATATTAAAAAAAAATATTAAAAAATAATTATTATAGCAGGATTTCGTTCATGAGTGTTTTGTTTATGTATTATAATAGGTCTTCAATATGTGTGAAATTGAAATTCTCCATGATTGAAAGAAGTGAAAGTGGTCAAATAAAAAACATAAATTTACTCAATTTTGTGTCCAAAAGTGTATTCAGCGCCTTTTGGAATTAAACTCCTACATAATTACTTACTACACAAACAAATTACAGAAAAGGTAGAAAAGGTATTATAGGCTTAGTTGAGGTCTAATTTAACAGTAACACATATCAGTTCTTCGTCAGAATTGACTCCACATCTGTCCAAACAGTCAGGAAATCCATGATAAAATAATAACAAATATGTTGTAATTTGTTTTAAATACTTTTCATAGCGAAATTAGCCAATTTATTCTTCCAAATCCAGACATACACTTTCAGCCATTCTACAGCACAATACAGCAGCGATGATTTCATCGCGCCATCAGCCAATAGCAAGCGCGCAGCGACCATGGCTCATGAATTATTCATAAAAATCTAGCGCCTTCTCAAGTCGGGTGGCACAAGTACTGGCAAAATATATCGCGTCCGGGCCGTATAGTGTGAAATTGCCCGCGTTCACAGTGTACGCTCAAAATGTGTCTCAGCAATTTCATAGAGTTCACAGTGCGATGAGTATTCACAATCTGAAAACACTCCAATTAAACATAGTATAAACAGTGTGTTCACACTGTGGTCCTCACTGTAAAAAAAATGCTTGTTCACACTGTGTTCATTCCGGTAGGGAGGGTAATTATGTAAGGTTCAAGGTAGGGATAATGCCCCCACCCCCTCCCCTGGCCATATAATGACCTCAAATAGCCCGGCCTTTTTAGGGTTATGGTATTTTGTAATGACTTGATATTTGACATATAGAAAGATATTAATGAGAAAACACATGTCATAAAAAAGATATTACATCGCGTAAATGCATATTTCATTATTTCAAGTTGGGTTAAACGTCAACTAAATAGTTATGGTTTCTCAGTAACGATGCATAGTATATTATACGGACTTGCAATTTGACATACGTGTAGACCAGAATGAAGTGATAATTTAATAGCCGCGCATTCGTCAGGCACGTATCGCTGATCGGGAAATTTGACGCAAAGTCATCTGACTTATGAGGAACTTTTCGATTGCATCTTCAGCAGTGGACTGCTACGTGCAATACGTCACGATTAGGCCCCACCCAAAGTATGATCAATTGTTCGGTTACCCGTCACAGTCGAGTACGAACGTGGTTTCGACCGATTTAGCTTTCGCACTTGAATGAAACGGTTGATCGAACAATAACATCATATATTAATATTGTTTTCTCTCATGTATTATCTTAAGAGACACAAGCGCATAATGCCAGATAAAACCCCATAAACTGGCAAGTAGTATTTGTATTTCATGAAAACTCACTGATAATTTTAACTATTTCATTGTCCCTTTAATCTGACCTACTTTACTGTAATAAATGTGTGATTTTTAAAAAATATAACGAATACAGTATCGATACTATTGTTTTATATTTTTCTTTGAACAAGGATCTTGAAGACGTGAATCACCTACCAGAATGGCAAAAATAACAAGGACTGCCAATGTGACGAGAGCGGCCTTGGGACGAGCGGCGAAGATAGGCTCACTCTATGACATGAGGACAGAGAGTTTTCTGGTAAGAGGCTTCATAGTCTTGTTTATTTGACAAAATGTCCTTCCATCTATCCACCCGCCATTCCCCTTTTCAAATATTAAAGATACCTCATGTATGTGTTTTAAGGGTTAATAATGTCGAATGTACATAATCGTTGTGTACATGTTAAAAAATATAATCATAACAAACTTCATATCGAATTCGGTCATATAACACGGAATATCAACCTTGTTATGGGCAATTATATCTGGAGTTGATTTAAGAGGAGTGACAGGTGTACCAATGATCAGAAGAAGAAAAAGAATGACAGTGGCATCGTGCTCTGATCACCTCGAAAAGCAAAAACATGATTCGAAATCCCGAATTTCAGATTCCGTCTCCATCGATTCATAACAAATTTTCAGACAGCTCTCTTAAGTTGACCGACTATAGTATTTAATAAATTAACAAATTATTTATCCAAAACCTAATATACCTTTCTGCATATCCAGAATGCTTATTCAGTTGTTGACCCTTCCTGTCATCGGATAAACTGATATTCCTACCAAATCTGTTAAAGGTGTTGTCATAAGCATAGACATGTATTTATATGAATTGGCATATTAATGTGATACATACCCTACTATATCAATATTCATATT
Source organism: Echinarachnius parma (assembly GCA_037951105.1). NCBI lineage: Eukaryota > Metazoa > Echinodermata > Echinoidea > Clypeasteroida > Echinarachniidae > Echinarachnius > Echinarachnius parma. Next base: position 42,336 of record JBAMJV010003381.1, on the reverse strand, counting down.
TAAAGAAATTAACTATGGAGATCGTATTGAGTCTAGTGTAAACAAGAAATTCCATTGATACTTCACTGTTTTCTGGTGTCACAGATTAACATTTGTTTATTTTATTGACAATCGTCTGTCTGTCTTCCGATTTGGGATATCCACAGCTAGAGAACTGTTATTACGTATATCATACGTATCACATCTTGTTTTCGTCAATATTTTTATTTAACATAATTGATTTATTAGGTGATACGTATATCATACGTATCATCTGTTGTTTTCGTCAAGATTTGTATTATTTATTAGGTGATACGTATCACCTATTGATTTCGTTAAGATTGTTATTTTTCATTTATTTATTCTTCCCATCAATTTTGTTCGTCGCATATCTCAAGATTAGATGAATCAGTTATCATGAATCTAACTTAGATCTGCAACCAGTGACGTCACATCAATGTGACGTCATCGGGACGCCATTTTGTAAAATTTCAATAATGATCATATCTCAGCCATGCATTTTCAATTTCAATTCAAAGTTTTCACATCAATATTATTCAGGTCAATGGTCAACTTTCTAGACTACGCCTATGCGCCTCGCAATATGTCACTTCGGGAAGTACCAATAGTCAAGTATATATTTAAATGCACAACTTTTTCTATTGTCAAGGAAAATTTACTAATTATCATTGAAGTAAAATTTAGTTAAAGTCTCAAATTATGTGAATTTGTTTTCGAATAGTTTTCATTATGAGACTACAAATTGATTTTGATCAGTTTAAGTTCAACTGGAAATCTGTGTGAAACACTCCTGGGTCGTCTGCATTAAATAACAGATGGTTCACTAAGACCGGGTCAAATTGTTTGGCAGTGGCAAACTAGTAAGTGCTCTCTTTGAATAAATTTTGAAAATTGAGCTTAAAGTTATGTATTACAATACATTCCTTTCTTATCAAAGTGAGAACTTTCATCTGGCTAAAGAGTTCGGGGCACGGTCCCCCAATCTCATTGTTCCGCCGTTATATGAACGACCTTTAGCTTACATTTAAAGGTAACGTTGAGTATTGGTCAAACTTAACTTTAGTAACCAAAACCTGCACGATTACGGTACAAACTAATAGTTATAACTTCACCATGCTCGAAAAGTATTCACAATTACAAACGACAAAGTAAAACCCCTGTTATCATTCAAAAAGAGCCGTTACAACTCAAGTGTCAAATTAACTCTAGAGAGAAGCGCTAGCGTTCTAGGTCCTCCTAATACGGGACTATTATGCGCGGTAATAGTTACCGCGCATATTCATGTATTCTGTTCGGAGTCGCATATATCACTGATTTTTTTGCGGAACGATAGTTGGATCACATAATAGAGAGTGATTTGGTGGTAAGTACCGTATCATATGTGTAGTTTTAAGCACAATTATCGTGCCTACAAATATTAATTTTCAGTCCCGTATTAAGAGGACCTAGAACGCTTGCGCCTCGCGCTAGCGTTCTCTAAAAAGTGATCCCGGACGTCAATCACTTTTAGCAAATTTCACAACAATTAGAGCATTTTAATGGGAATTATTATTATTTCCCATGTTTTTTTCGATGATCTTTCATATGGAATTGAAATCAACCAAATCCGTTTGGGGGGGGGGGGGGGGGGCACTTTGGAAAATTACCAATACTCAAGGTTACCTTTAAGAAGTTGTCGTGCCATTATCCATGTTTTGGTTTTACATGTAGTTAGGTTCTGATTTATAATAATTTCTATAAGTATGTCATTAATCATATTTATAAATTGATCCATTTTATTTCCTTCTTGAATCCAGTTCGGCAAAATTGTAGCCATAGTAAGTGGTTACTTTAAAAGGTAAATTAATTTTCGGCTACCATTTTAAATAAAAATGTAAGGTTTGCCGAACCTCTCATAAATAATATGCTTGCTATCTTTGATTTTTTTTGTTTTGCTTCCATCATCTTTTCTCAACAGATCTCCATGCTTCCTTTTGAACACAATGTTGTATTCACATTCACTATGCTTTGCACATTGGTATGTTTCGTATGATTGCATTATAACCTGTATACTCGCATGCTCTCACATTTACATCTTGTCACCTACATGCTTGTTTAACTAACATTGATTATTCTCTTGTTTTCCCACAGGCTTCCCTCTCATTTATTAGCAGGTTCTCTAATTTTCCCTCCATATCCATGCATTGTTTTGCTCGATTTTCATCCATAGTCTTCTATTCTCTCACTTTTTCTTTACATTAGAGTATCATTTGTTATAGTTTGATACTGTATATAGTCGTACATATTGTATATATGCTCATCTGTTTATTGATATATCACATGCACCACTTTTTAATTACGTTCAATCTACATTTCTCCCACTTTCTGTTTTCCCACAGGACTCTAATCGGCAGTCATCTGCATTAGTTTCATAAGACTCATTTATTTGTGATGTTGTAATTATTTTCATATGTTTATATCCCAATACACTTATTTATATACCATGTATATATCTTGCTAACTAATGATAAACCAACATTACACTACCATTTTCCATTTTTCTACAGGGTTCCATTTGTGTACATCCTTCTTTCTCTTGTGCATTCTTCATCTTTCAATTGATCATCACCCATTCTTATCCACCCTCCCTCCCCATCAGCATTCCTTTTCATTCTACCATCACTCTTCATTAATCCCACCTCCTCTACGTAAGCACCCCTTTGTTTACCCCCCCCCCCCCTACCCTCACGCCTCCCTTTTCAATCTTTTGTGGCCACCTTGGCCTCCTTTACCATAAGCCCTTTCATCTCACCTCTATTCACATCTCGCCTCCATTCACTATTCATGTCCTTAATTACCATCCTGTATGGTACTCCTTTGATCTTGCCTCCTATCTCTCTATGAACCACACTCCAACCCCTTGCCCCTTGTTACATAACTCCTCTTTGTGTGTATTTCCTCCAATCCCAGCCTATCCTAATTGGCCACTCACAGCCTTTTCATTGTTTCATGTCTCCGCCCCCTTTCTTAGTTGTTTACATGTGTACCTCTATGTGTATATATATGTTGTTTTCGTTTGTATAATCGTCACTTTATAGCCTCTGAAGAAGATTCTGCTAGGATCGAACATTTAGGCCCTATATTGACTCTCATTTTATTACCCGGCATCATTATAGTAGATAGGCAGTTTTCAGCAGTATTTTTGCATTATAAATAATAGAAATGACGATCAATTTCTTACTCATGTCTCGACCCTCAGGCTCAGTCTTTGAAGGTAGTCCACCTTTGGATTCCCTTCTCCTCCCAGTAAAGAATAACAGTAGCTTTATCCACACTGATTTGTGGAAAGATTCATTTCTTTTTGCATCTTAGAATCTCGAAGGGTCGACTAAGAATCTTTCTCAGGGGGGTACTTTACAAGGCTTCTAAGTTAAAATTAAATTCTAAGTTAGACTTGCAATAATGGAAGGCCATTATTTGATTTGTGACTTTTGTACATTCATTTATTTGGTATACAACATTAACGTGTGTTTAAAGATATATGTGAGTATTTTTCAAGGTCCACTTTAGCGACTGAAACTATGATCTTATCATAATAACTTTGTAATAAATGACTAAGCAAGCTTTAATGAAGATATAAATCCAAAATAATACGTGAAGAGTGAATTTTAATGCAATCTACGTGTTCGACTGCAAACCTTTTAAACACAACTATGAGAGTTTTCTAAAGGGAATATTTCACATTTCACATGTTTTAATAAATGAACTTTCAAATGGAATCAAAACCAACCAGAACCCTCGAAATGTGTCACTTCGGGAAGTAACAATACTCAAGTATATCTTTAAATGCATAACTTTTTCCATTTTCATTGAAATTCAATAATTATTATTGAAGTAAAATTCAGTAAAAGTCTCAAATTATATGAAAAGTTTCTCTTGAATAGTATTCATTCTGCGACTACAAATTGCTTTCGAAAATTGTAAGTTCAACTTGAAATCTGTGTGAAAAACTTCTGGGTCGTCTGCATTACATAACAGATGGTTCACTAAGGCCGGTTCAGATTGTTTGAACCCTGTGTCAGTTTTCGCAGTGGCAAAATAGTAAGTGCTCTCTTTGAACATGTTTAAAATTGAGCTTAAAGCTATTTATTTATTTATTTATTCAAATATATTTATACAGGATAGCCTGATCAGCAAGGATACTGTTTTTCGTCAGGGTCCTGATATAACATCATAAAATATACATAAAACAATAATACAATAATATGATAAATATAAATATAGAAATATGTACAAATAGCATATGACCAGCAGATTCAAGATATACTTTATTAAAAGTTTGGACAAAGTTATATTAAAATAGTTTCAATTTATTTCAAATCATAAAAATACAATTAAGTTTCTATATATATATACAGTCTAAATATACTAATTTTTACGAAAGAGAGAAATAAAATGTTTTGGTTACTCCAGCTAGCACGTGATTATCAGTCAAGCAGAACAATGTCAACACAGACATGACAGAACACCTCACAGTCATACAGCAGGCACACGCACAGCCACACATCACAATGGGAGAAGCACGCACATTCACTCATCCGTATCACACAATGGAATCATAACCACAAATAAACACAGCTACATTCATCCACCCGTTCTGCTTTGTCCGATAGATCACGTATATGTTGGAGTATTTACTAAACAACAATTTAAAACAATATAATTAAAAACAGTTATCTATCGTTATTTCAGTGAAAATACAGCTGTTTGTATAAACGTTTAAAAGAGGGAAGAGACCTCGAACATTGTAAATGACTAGGCAGCGAGTTCCAGACAATGCCACCCGAGTATATAAGGCTATTTTTATAACATTGTACTTTCGGTTTAGGTAGTATAATATTCAAAGTGTTAGCTGCTCTCGTATTAATATCGTGGCGATCACAAACCATTTCAATTGCATTACATAAGTGAGTAGGAGCTGTTCCATGAACGGATTTGTACATTAGTGTTGCTAAAAAATAATTCATTCGTTGACCTAATGATTGCCATTTTAATGTTTTAATTAAATCTTTTCCATTAACAGTTTCATAATCATAATTAGATGTAACAATTCTAGCTGCCCTTTTTTGTAAGCGATATAATAAATCCTTATTCTTCTGTGAACAATTGCCCCAGACTGTAATCGAATAATCTATACAAGGTTGAATGGTCATATTATACATCATTAATAGAGACTTTTTATCCAAAAATTGGGACATTTTACGCAATGAGTATAATTTACTAGAAATAGATCTAACAAGGTTATGAACATGAGCACTCCATTTTAGTTTATCATCAATTTCTACACCTAAGTACCGAAAGCTATGAACCTGATCAATTATCTTGTCATCCATATAAACATTTAACTGATGTGTTGAACGTGTACTTAAAAGCATAACTTTTGTCTTATCTACATTAAGTCGTAATCTATTTTGTTCATACCATTTAAAAATTAAGTTTAATTCAGCTTGAAAATGTTTCACCAAGTTATCAATATCTGTATCCGCATAATATATAACTACATCATCTGCGAACATATTACGTGAACATAATTGTACCGATTGTGACAAGTCATTAATAAATAAAAGAAACAATATGGGTCCAAGAACACTCCCTTGAGGTACGCCATAAAGTATACGTTCAGATACGTATTACAATGCATACCTTTCTTATCAAAGTGAGAACTTTCATATGACTAAAGTGTTCGGGGCACGGTCCCCCAATCTCCTTGTTCCGCTGTTATATTAATGACCTTTAGCTTACATTTAACAAGTTGACGTGTCATTATCCATGTTTCGGTTTTTAGTTCGGTTGTGATTTATATATAGTTTCTATAAGTATGTCATTAATCATATTTATAAATTGATCCATTCTATTGGATGTGGTGTGGCATGATTGGTAGAGCGCGCGCTTTCCGATCATGAGATCCCGAGTTCGAACCCTGCCCACTGCCTTTGTCCTTCAGCAAGACAATTTATCCACAATTGCTGCTCTCTACCCAGGTGTATAAATGGGTACCATGGTCGGGTGTTAATTAGCCTGTAGCGCCATCATCAGTGGCAGCTCGGCTAGTATGCTCCCTGGGGAGTTGAGAAAGTATGCAATATCATTGTGTGGGTTTGAAATGTACCTGATGACCATGGGTAATAATAATTAAAATAATTATTTAAGCGCTTAGAGGCTCTTTGCAATTTGCGCTATATAAATGTCTATTATTATTATTTCCTTCTCGAGTCCAGTTCGGCAAAATTGTAGCCATTGTGAGTGGTTACTTTAAAAGGTAAATTAATTTCCGGCTTCCATTTTAAATACAAATGTAAGTCTTACCGAACCTGTTATAGATTATAGAAATGAAGATCAATTTCTTACTCATGTCTCGACCCTCATGCTCAGTCTTTGTAGGTAGTCCATCTTTAGGTTCCCTTCTCTTTCCATTGAAGAATAACAGCAGCTCTATCCACACTGGTCGTTGTGGAAAAATTCATTTCTTTTTGCATCTTAGAATCTCGAAGGGTCGACTGAAAACCTTTCTCAGGGGGGTATCTTACAAAGCTTCTAAGTTAAAATTAAATTCTAAGTTAGACTTACAATAAATAAAAGCCATTATTTGATTTTTGTGACTTTTGTACATTCATATATTTGGTATACAACATTAACGTGTGTATAAAGATACATGTGAGTTTGAACCCTTTGTCAGTTTTTGGCAGTGGCAAAATAGTAAGTGCTCTCTTTGAAAATGTTATCAAATTACAATGCATAACTTTCTTATCAAAGTGAGAACTTTCATCTGGCTAAAGTGTTCGGGGCACGGTCCCCCAATCTCCTTGTTCCGCCGTTATATGAATGACATTTAGCTTACATTTAATAAGTTGACGTGCCATTATCCATGTTTCGGTTTTTAGTTCGGTTGTGATTTATAATATATAGTTTATATAAGTATGTCATTACTCATATTTATAAATCTTTCTCGAGTCAAGTTCGGCAAAATTGTAGCCATAGTGAGTGGTTACTTTAAACGGTAAATTAATTTTCAGCTACCATTTTAAATAAAAATGTAAGGTTTACCGACCCTCTTACTGATTATAGAAATGAAGATCAATTTCTTACTCATGTCTCGACCCTCAGGCTCAGTCTTTGTAGGTAGTCTATCTTTGGGTTCCCTTCTCTTTCTATTGAAGAATAACAGTAGCTCTATCCATACTGGTCGTTGTGGGAAAATTCCTTTCTTTTTGCATCTTAGAATCTCGAAGGGTCGACTGAGAATCTTTCTCAGGGGGTATTTTACAAAGCTTCTAAGTTAATATTAAATTATAATTTAGACTTACCATAAATGAAAGCCATTATTTGATTAGTGACTTTTGTACATTCGTATATTTGGTATACAACATTAACGTGTGTTTAAAGATATATTTGAGTATTTTTCAAGGTCCACTTTAGCGACTGAAACTATGATCTTATCATAATAACCTTGTAATAAATGACTAAGCATGCTCAAGTGAAGATATAAATCCGAAAAAATACGTGAAGAGTGAATTTTAATGCTAACTACGTGTTCGACTGCAAACGATTCAGACACAACTATGAGAGTTTTCTAAATGGAATAATTCACATTTCACATATTTTATTAAATGAACTTGCAAATGGAATCAAAACCATCCAGAACCCTCGAAATATGTCACTTCGGGAAGTAACAATACTCAAGTATATCTTTAAATGCATAACTTTTTCCATTTTCATTGAAATTCAATAATTATTATTGAAGTAAAATTCAGTAAAAGTCTCAAATTATATGAAAAGTTTCTCTTGAATAGTTTTCATTCTGAGACTACAAATTGCTTTCGAAAATTTTAAGTTCAACTTAAAATCTGTGTGAAACACTTCTGGGTCGTCTGCATTACATAACAGATGGTTCACTAAGGCCGGTTCAGATTGTTTGAACCCTTTGTCAGTTTTCGCAGTGGCAAAATAGTAAGTGCTCTCTTTGAACATGTTTAAAATTGAGCTTAAAGCTACGTATTACAATGCATACCTTTCTTATCAAAGTGAAAACTTTCATATGGCTTAAGTGTTCGGGGCATGGTCCCCAATCTCCTTGTTCCGCCGTTATATTAATGACCTTTAGCTTACATTTAACAAGTTGACGTGCCATTATCCATGTTTCGGTTTTTAGTTCGGTTGTGATTTATAATATATAGTTTCTATAAGTATGTCATTAATCATATTTATAAATTGATCCATTCTATTTCCTTCTCGAGTCCAGTTCGGCAAAATTGTAGCCATAGTGAGTGGTTGCTTTAAAAGGTAAATTAATTTCCGGCTTCCATTTTAAAAACAAATGTAAGTTTTACCGAACCTCTTATAGATTATAGAAATGAAGATCAATTTCTTACTCATGTCTCGACCCTCATGCTCAGTCTTTGTAGGTATTCCATCTTTAGGTTCCCTTCTCTTTCCATTGAAGAATAACAGCAGCTCTATCCATACTGGTCGTTGTGGGAAAATTCCTTTCTTTTTGCATCTTAGAATCTCGGAGGGTCGACTGAAAACCTTTCTCTGGGGGTATCTTACAAATCTCCTATGTTAAAATTAAATTCTAAGTTAGACTTACAATAAATGAAAGCCATTATTTGATTTTTGTGACTTTTGTACATTCATATATTTGATATACAACATTAACGTGTGCTTAAAGATACATGTGAGTTTGAACCCTTTGTCAGTTGTTGGCAGTGGCAAAATAGTAAGTGCTCTCTTTGAAAATGTTATCAAATTACAATGCATACCTTTCTTATCAAAGTGAGAACTTTCATCTGGCTAAAGTGTTCGGGGCACGGTCCCCCAATCTCCTTGTTCCGCCGTTATATGAATGACATTTAGCGTACATTTAATAAGTTGACGTGCCATTATCCATGTTTCGGTTTTTAGTTCGGTTGTGATTTATAATATATAGTTTATATAAGTATGTCATTACTCATATTTATAAATCTTTCTCGAGTCCAGTTCGGCAAAATTGTAGCCATAGTGTGTGGTTACTTTAAACGGTAAATTAATTTTCAGCTACCATTTTAATAAAAATGTAAGGTTTACCGACCCTCTTACTGATTATAGAAATGAAGATCAATTTCTTACTCATGTCTCGACCCTCAGGCTCAGTCTTTGTAGGTAGTCTATCTTTGGGTTCCCTTCTCTTTCCATTGAAGAATAACAGTAGCTCTATCCACACTGTTCGTTGTGGAAAGATTCCTTTCTTTTTGCATCTTAGAATCTCGTAGGGTCGACTGAGAATCTTTCTCAGGGGGGTATTTCACAAAGCTTCTAAGTTAATATTAAATTATAAGTTAGACGTACAATAAATGAAAGCCATTATTTGATTTGTGACTTTTGTACATTCATATATTTGGTATACAACATTAACGTGTGTTTAAAGCTATATGTGAGTAATTTTCAAGGTCCACTTTAGCGACTGAAACTATGATCTTATCATAATAACCTTGTAATAAATGACTAAGCATGCTCAAGTGTAGATATAAATCCGAAATAATACGTGAAGAGTGAATTTTAATGCTAACTACGTGTTCGACTGCAAACGATTCAGACACAACTATGAGAGTTTTCTAAATGGAATAATTCACATTTCACATATTTTATTAAATGAACTTGCAAATGGAATCAAAACCATCCAGAACCCTCGAAATATGTCACTTCGGGAAGTAACAATACTCAAGTATATCTTTAAATGCATAACTTTTTCCATTTTCATTGAAATTCAATAATTATTATTGAAGTAAAATTCAGTAAAAGTCTCAAATTATATGAAAAGTTTCTCTTGAATAGTTTTCATTCTGAGACTACAAATTGCTTTCGAAAATTTTAAGTTCAACTTAAAATCTGTGTGAAACACTTCTGGGTCGTCTGCATTACATAACAGATGGTTCACTAAGGCCGGTTCAGATTGTTTGAACCCTTTGTCAGTTTTCGCAGTGGCAAAATAGTAAGTGCTCTCTTTGAACATGTTTAAAATTGAGCTTAAAGCTACGTATTACAATGCATACCTTTCTTATCAAAGTGAAAACTTTCATATGGCTTAAGTGTTCGGGGCATGGTCCCCAATCTCCTTGTTCCGCCGTTATATTAATGACCTTTAGCTTACATTTAACAAGTTGACGTGCCATTATCCATGTTTCGGTTTTTAGTTCGGTTGTGATTTATAATATATAGTTTCTATAAGTATGTCATTAATCATATTTATAAATTGATCCATTCTATTTCCTTCTCGAGTCCAGTTCGGCAAAATTGTAGCCATAGTGAGTGGTTGCTTTAAAAGGTAAATTAATTTCCGGCTTCCATTTTAAAAACAAATGTAAGTTTTACCGAACCTCTTATAGATTATAGAAATGAAGATCAATTTCTTACTCATGTCTCGACCCTCATGCTCAGTCTTTGTAGGTATTCCATCTTTAGGTTCCCTTCTCTTTCCATTGAAGAATAACAGCAGCTCTATCCATACTGGTCGTTGTGGGAAAATTCCTTTCTTTTTGCATCTTAGAATCTCGGAGGGTCGACTGAAAACCTTTCTCTGGGGGTATCTTACAAATCTCCTATGTTAAAATTAAATTCTAAGTTAGACTTACAATAAATGAAAGCCATTATTTGATTTTTGTGACTTTTGTACATTCATATATTTGATATACAACATTAACGTGTGCTTAAAGATACATGTGAGTTTGAACCCTTTGTCAGTTGTTGGCAGTGGCAAAATAGTAAGTGCTCTCTTTGAAAATGTTATCAAATTACAATGCATACCTTTCTTATCAAAGTGAGAACTTTCATCTGGCTAAAGTGTTCGGGGCACGGTCCCCCAATCTCCTTGTTCCGCCGTTATATGAATGACATTTAGCGTACATTTAATAAGTTGACGTGCCATTATCCATGTTTCGGTTTTTAGTTCGGTTGTGATTTATAATATATAGTTTATATAAGTATGTCATTACTCATATTTATAAATCTTTCTCGAGTCCAGTTCGGCAAAATTGTAGCCATAGTGTGTGGTTACTTTAAACGGTAAATTAATTTTCAGCTACCATTTTAATAAAAATGTAAGGTTTACCGACCCTCTTACTGATTATAGAAATGAAGATCAATTTCTTACTCATGTCTCGACCCTCAGGCTCAGTCTTTGTAGGTAGTCTATCTTTGGGTTCCCTTCTCTTTCCATTGAAGAATAACAGTAGCTCTATCCACACTGTTCGTTGTGGAAAGATTCCTTTCTTTTTGCATCTTAGAATCTCGAAGGGTCGACTGAGAATCTTTCTCAGGGGGGTATTTCACAAAGCTTCTAAGTTAATATTAAATTATAAGTTAGACGTACAATAAATGAAAGCCATTATTTGATTTGTGACTTTTGTACATTCATATATTTGGTATACAACATTAACGTGTGTTTAAAGCTATATGTGAGTAATTTTCAAGGTCCACTTTAGCGACTGAATCTATGATCTTATCATAATAACCTTGTAATAAATGACTAAGCATGCTCAAGTGTAGATATAAATCCGAAATAATACGTGAAGAGTGAATTTTAATGCTAACTACGTGTTCGACTGCAAACGATTCAGACACAACTATGAGAGTTTTCTAAATGGAATAATTCACATTTCACATATTTTATTAAATGAACTTGCAAATGGAATCAAAACCATCCAGAACCCTCGAAATATGTCACTTCGGGAAGTAACAATACTCAAGTATATCTTTAAATGCATAACTTTTTCCATTTTCATTGAAATTCAATAATTATTATTGAAGTAAAATTCAGTAAAAGTCTCAAATTATATGAAAAGTTTCTCTTGAATAGTTTTCATTCTGAGACTACAAATTGCTTTCGAAAATTTTAAGTTCAACTTAAAATCTGTGTGAAACACTTCTGGGTCGTCTGCATTACATAACAGATGGTTCACTAAGGCCGGTTCAGATTGTTTGAACCCTTTGTCAGTTTTCGCAGTGGCAAAATAGTAAGTGCTCTCTTTGAACATGTTTAAAATTGAGCTTAAAGCTACGTATTACAATGCATACCTTTCTTATCAAAGTGAAAACTTTCATATGGCTTAAGTGTTCGGGGCATGGTCCCCAATCTCCTTGTTCCGCCGTTATATTAATGACCTTTAGCTTACATTTAACAAGTTGACGTGCCATTATCCATGTTTCGGTTTTTAGTTCGGTTGTGATTTATAATATATAGTTTCTATAAGTATGTCATTAATCATATTTATAAATTGATCCATTCTATTTCCTTCTCGAGTCCAGTTCGGCAAAATTGTAGCCATAGTGAGTGGTTGCTTTAAAAGGTAAATTAATTTCCGGCTTCCATTTTAAAAACAAATGTAAGTTTTACCGAACCTCTTATAGATTATAGAAATGAAGATCAATTTCTTACTCATGTCTCGACCCTCATGCTCAGTCTTTGTAGGTATTCCATCTTTAGGTTCCCTTCTCTTTCCATTGAAGAATAACAGCAGCTCTATCCATACTGGTCGTTGTGGGAAAATTCCTTTCTTTTTGCATCTTAGAATCTCGGAGGGTCGACTGAAAACCTTTCTCTGGGGGTATCTTACAAATCTCCTATGTTAAAATTAAATTCTAAGTTAGACTTACAATAAATGAAAGCCATTATTTGATTTTTGTGACTTTTGTACATTCATATATTTGATATACAACATTAACGTGTGCTTAAAGATACATGTGAGTTTGAACCCTTTGTCAGTTGTTGGCAGTGGCAAAATAGTAAGTGCTCTCTTTGAAAATGTTATCAAATTACAATGCATACCTTTCTTATCAAAGTGAGAACTTTCATCTGGCTAAAGTGTTCGGGGCACGGTCCCCCAATCTCCTTGTTCCGCCGTTATATGCATGACATTTAGCGTACATTTAATAAGTTGACGTGCCATTATCCATGTTTCGGTTTTTAGTTCGGTTGTGATTTATAATATATAGTTTATATAAGTATGTCATTACTCATATTTATAAATCTTTCTCGAGTCCAGTTCGGCAAAATTGTAGCCATAGTGTGTGGTTACTTTAAACGGTAAATTAATTTTCAGCTACCATTTTAATAAAAATGTAAGGTTTACCGACCCTCTTACTGATTATAGAAATGAAGATCAATTTCTTACTCATGTCTCGACCCTCAGGCTCAGTCTTTGTAGGTAGTCTATCTTTGGGTTCCCTTCTCTTTCCATTGAAGAATAACAGTAGCTCTATCCACACTGTTCGTTGTGGAAAGATTCCTTTCTTTTTGCATCTTAGAATCTCGAAGGGTCGACTGAGAATCTTTCTCAGGGGGGTATTTCACAAAGCTTCTAAGTTAATATTAAATTATAAGTTAGACGTACAATAAATGAAAGCCATTATTTGATTTGTGACTTTTGTACATTCATATATTTGGTATACAACATTAACGTGTGTTTAAAGCTATATGTGAGTAATTTTCAAGGTCCACTTTAGCGACTGAATCTATGATCTTATCATAATAACCTTGTAATAAATGACTAAGCATGCTCAAGTGTAGATATAAATCCGAAATAATACGTGAAGAGTGAATTTTAATGCTAACTACGTGTTCGACTGCAAACGATTCAGACACAACTATGAGAGTTTTCTAAATGGAATAATTCACATTTCACATATTTTATTAAATGAACTTGCAAATGGAATCAAAACCATCCAGAACCCTCGAAATATGTCACTTCGGGAAGTAACAATACTCAAGTATATCTTTAAATGCATAACTTTTTCCATTTTCATTGAAATTCAATAATTATTATTGAAGTAAAATTCAGTAAAAGTCTCAAATTATATGAAAAGTTTCTCTTGAATAGTTTTCATTCTGAGACTACAAATTGCTTTCGAAAATTTTAAGTTCAACTTAAAATCTGTGTGAAACACTTCTGGGTCGTCTGCATTACATAACAGATGGTTCACTAAGGCCGGTTCAGATTGTTTGAACCCTTTGTCAGTTTTCGCAGTGGCAAAATAGTAAGTGCTCTCTTTGAACATGTTTAAAATTGAGCTTAAAGCTACGTATTACAATGCATACCTTTCTTATCAAAGTGAAAACTTTCATATGGCTTAAGTGTTCGGGGCATGGTCCCCAATCTCCTTGTTCCGCCGTTATATTAATGACCTTTAGCTTACATTTAACAAGTTGACGTGCCATTATCCATGTTTCGGTTTTTAGTTCGGTTGTGATTTATAATATATAGTTTCTATAAGTATGTCATTAATCATATTTATAAATTGATCCATTCTATTTCCTTCTCGAGTCCAGTTCGGCAAAATTGTAGCCATAGTGAGTGGTTGCTTTAAAAGGTAAATTAATTTCCGGCTTCCATTTTAAATACAAATGTAAGTTTTACCGAACCTCTTATAGATTATAGAAATGAAGATCAATTTCTTACTCATGTCTCGACCCTCATGCTCAGTCTTTGTAGGTAGTCCATCTTTAGGTTCCCTTCTCTTTCCATTGAAGAATAACAGCAGCTCTATCCACACTGGTCGTTGTGGAAAAATTCCTTTCTTTTTGCATCTTAGAATCTCGAAGGGTCGACTGAAAACCTTTCTCAGGGGGGTATCTTACAAAGCTTCTAAGTTAAAATTAAATTCTAAGTTAGACTTACAATAAATGAAAGCCATTATTTGATTTGTGTGACTTTTGTACATTCATATATTTGGTATACAACATTTCATTTCATTTCACTTCGTTTATTTCCACAAATTTGAATAAAAATATACACAAATTACAAAATTAGCCTGTTATAAATACAAACAAAATGTACAATAGAATAATATTCAAAGTGTGGAGGGAGAAGCAGAGGCCATTGACCTATCAAAGGCTTCTCCCCAACAAATACGGTAAAGGTACTTAAAATAAGTGTACATATATGAGTTTAGCAACAACAACAAAACAAAAACAAAAAAGCACATCTCCCCAAAACGAACATCAAACAAAACAAAGGTGTAAATTGTATCAAATATTATCAAAAGGCAGAGTTTACGTGTTATTAATCAAAAATTCTGGACCAAATATATTTGTGTAAAAAAGTAGATAAGGAAGAACAGGTTTTAATGAATTCAGGGAGACTGTTCCACAAATTTGGTCCAGAATATTTAATTGTATTTCTTGGAATTCATATTTGAAGTTAGGAACATTATAATTTTCAGACTGTCGACATTAACGTGTGTTTAAATATATATGTGAGTTTGAACCCTTTGTCAGTTTTTGGCAGTGGCAAAATAGTAAGTACTCTCCTTGAAAATGTTATCAAATTACAATGCATACCTTTCTTATCAAAGTGAGAACTTTCATCTGGCTAAAGTGTTCGGGTCACAGTCCCCCAATCTCCTTGTTCCGCCGTTATATGAATGACCTTTAGCTTACATTTAACAAGTTGACGTGCCATTATCCATGTTTCGGTTTTTAGTTCGTATGTGATTTATAATATATAGTTTATATAAGTATGTCATTACTCATATTTATAAATCCTTCTCGAGTCCAGTTCGGCAAAATTATAGCCATAGTGAGTGGTTAAACGGTAAATTAATTTTCGGCTACCATTTTAAATTAAAATGTAAGGTTTACCGACCCTCTTCCTGATTATAGAAATGAAGATCAATTTCTTACTCATGTCTCGACCCTCAGGCTCAGTCTTTGTCATTTTGTAGGTAGTCTATCTTTGGGTTCCCTTCTCTTTCCATTGAAGAATAACAGTAGCTCTATCCACACTGTTCGTTGTGGAAAGATTCCTTTCTTTTTGCATCTTAGAATCTCGAAGGGTCGACTGAGAATCTTTCTCAGGGGGGTATTTCACAAAGCTTCTAAGTTAATATTAAATTATAAGTTAGACGTACAATAAATGAAAGCCATTATTTGATTTGTGACTTTTGTACATTCATATATTTGGTATACAACATTAACGTGTGTTTAAAGATATATGTGAGTAATTTTCAAGGTCCACTTTAGCGACTGAAACTATGATCTTATCATAATAACCTTGTAATAAATGACTGAGCATGCTCAAGTGTAGATATAAATCCGAAATAATACGTGAAGAGTGAATTTTAATGCTAACTACGTGTTCGACTGCAAACGATTCAGACACAACTATGAGAGTTTTCTAAATGGAATAATTCACATTTCACATATTTGATTAAATGAACTTGCAAATGGAATCAAAACCAACCAGAACCCTCGAAATATGTCACTTCGGGAAGTAACAATACTCAAGTATATCTTTAAATGCATAACTTTTTCCATTTTCATTGAAATTGTAAAATTCAGTAAAAGTCTCAAATTATATGAAAAGTTTCTCTTGAATAGTTTTCATTCTGAGACTAAAAATTGCTTTCGAAAATTTTAAGTTCAACTTGAAATCTGTGTGAAACACTTCTGGGTCGTCTGCATTACATAACAGATGGTTCACTAAGGCCGGTTCAGATTGTTTAAACCCTTTGTCAGTTTTCGCAGTGGCAAAATAGTAAGTGCTCTCTTTGAACATGTTTAAAATTGAGCTTAAAGCTACGTATTACAATGCATAACCTTTCTTATCAAAGTGAGAACTTTCATATGGCTGAAGTGTTCGGGGCACGGTCCCCCAATCTCCTTGTTCCGCCGTTATACTAATAACCTTTAGCTTACATTTAACAAGTTGACGTGTCATTATCCATGTTTCGGTTTTTAGTTCGGTTGTGATTTATAATATATAGTTTCTATAAGTATGTCATTAATCATATTTATAAATTGATCCATTCTATTTCCTTCTCGAGTCCAGTTCGGCAAAATTGTAGCAAAATTATTGCAACGCCTCCATCGCACTCGTTCGGATGAAATGGATTAATGCATTGTTCCTCACCCAACCCGCCCAGTCATCTCCGGGGTAGCCCTCTGCTACGATAGCCTAGATATTTACAAAGCACATACGAAAATGATCCTGCGATTATCCATGCATCCGGCTTTAAACATAGATTTGGGGGATTTCAAATCCAATTCCTAGATATAGAACTTGGAGAAAACGGATGAGAAATAATAAAATATACCTTGTAGCAAGTATCATTGTTGAAATTCATCACCTTTTTCTAACTTATAAATGAAGAACTTTTATCGCTTGTTTCCTGGTTAGAGATATGCTGCTGAATTATATGCGCTGGCAGTGACGCATTTTAGTCCATGCCTAACTCTTTGAAAAGAAATGTAAACATTACTGGGTGGAAAAAAAAAAAGATTAACTTGTTCCAGGCTTATTCTTATTGTTTAAACGTGGTTGGCGATGGAAAAAGAAGTGCAACTGGTTACGTAATTTTGTCTCGAGGACCAAAGTTATGCCACGGATGAAAGGCAAGGCGACAAAAAGTTAAACCGTGGATCATTTTCGTGAGATATTCCGCTGTTGATAGTATAAAGCGGACACTTTCCATGAAATTGTCAGTATTTGTAGTCTTTTTAAACCTGGCCCAAAGTTGGGCCACTGATGAGAATTCGGGCCATTATGTCCTCACCAATGTAGTTCCAGTAACAGTAGTTAAGTCCAAGTTATCTAGTTACGTTATCTGCACTTGGGACTAAGGAGTTGGTGTGGCTGGTTCACTATGTACATACATAATTCTCCATGTTTGAAAATTTCACAATTCGCGTATAAAAATATCTCAATATAGAGTGAAGTGAAGAGTCTGTAGCACCATGGTTCAAAATATGGCATTTAAATAATACAATTTCATCACAGAAACGTAACGAGCGTGTGTATATCCTAGTCGGTATCCAGTCGATATCCGACACTTGCATATTCAGAAAGAATATGAGTTAGAGATTGATTTGATTCGATTCATAACCTTTGTCAATTTGCTTTTCTGATGTCATCGTATTGCATGTTAAAGTTTAAGTTTAGAGTTCAAAAGTAAAGAACATGTATCCATAACTCATGAAGCTTAAATGCCACACCAAAAGTATACATTATGGCTGGCAACAAAGTGGTATGGACCTTTAATTTAAGATCTTACTAGCAAGGGTTCGAATCCGGGTAGGATTTTGAAATAGAGAAAAGAGGTGGAGAAAGAGAAATCAATCATGCAAGACTGAGAGAGAGAGAAAGTGAGAGAAAAGGGACGCAGAGTAAATGCGATGAACATTCAAATAATGCTTAATCTGCAAGCATCCTTAAGCTGTGTAATTGTTTAACAAATCATGTAAACTAATGTTGCAATACAAAACAAATATATTGATTATGAACATGACCTAGCAAGAATATAAACACAAATACAACCCAAATCGAATTCTAACAAAACAAAACAACCACAACAAATGCATGATAATTATTAAGAACTATTTAGAGATCGAACGTATACAAAAATACTGATCAATTAGTTCGGCCAATAACCAAGATATTTTCTATATTTTTCCCAAAAATGTTATTTGTTTTTAAAGGGATAGTTGAGTTTTAGTAAAGAGAGTGCAAACTCTGAATTTTAGCAACTCAAACATGCACCATTACATTACAAACTAATAGTTATAACTCCACCATGCTCGAAATGAATACAAAATTACATATGACTAAGTAAAAAGCCTGTTATCATTCAAAAATAGCCGTTAACACTTCAAAGGGCGCTCTCTAAAAACTCATTGGTTTCAACCATTTTAAATAAAATATTGTGCATGTGATGTTTTGTTGAAATAGTGATTAGATAGAGAGAGAGAGATAATCAAAAACTATTAAAAAAACCTATATTATAATTTTTTGAAAAGAGGAAGCATTTAAAAGAATGTTAACGGCTGGTTCAAAATTATCGAATAATTGTGTGGCCAAAGAATTATTACATATAGTAATGTTAATGGAGATTCCAGCCGTTTGTGAACCGATTTTAATCGAATCAAGTTTATTATGTCATTACAATTGTATGCTCTATCAAATTTAACACTCAGTTTTTCATCATCTCGCAGCAAATTATTTTGTGTAGCGCCCTCTATACCACAAACTCAACTATCCTTTTAAATGTATATATACATATATGAAGAGTGTCGAATACAATTTAAAATTTAAATTTAAATTTACAATTACCACCAAAAAAACATTTTAAAACTGTGCCACGTATACCATACAATTGCAATTTCAATATTAATATTTTATGATTTATGCAATAGAATGCTTTGGTCAAGTCTAGAAAAGGACCTAGCACTTTTGTATCTAATAGGCTTACATAATTGCGTTTGTAAATTCCATATAGGGCCATATATGAGCTATTTTGTTGTCTTAAGCCATATTGTTTATCATACAAAATACTAAAAAAATACACCAATCGAGTATAGACCGGTATTTCAATGACTTTCGTGAAAGAAGAATAAAATAGATATAGGTCTATAGTTTGACCAAAATGCATTTATCGCCTTTTTAGAGAAATGGTTTAACGTTTGCCTTTTCAAGTCATTCTGGAAAATACCATTTTCTAAAGAAATATTACAAATATCGCACATAGGTTTAACAAATATAAAAATAGATTTCATGCCAAGGTCAATGGTTAGCAGATGCTGTTTATGGGCCACTATAAATTTAAAGGTTATGTGTTTAACTCATACGAATTTCACATTCACAATAGTTTTCATTAAAACGTGTGACATAAATATCATGCTTTATATGAAGAGCTCGCAACCAAAAGGCGCTAAATCCACTTTTCACCAAATTGCATGTTTTACATGATTTGAATAGACCTCTCTAATGTCTAAATCACTCAATTTTCCCTCAGAATTGTTTCAGGAAATATGAAAAATATTGCTATGAAATTTACCCTTTCAACCAAAAGGCGCTTAATCCATTTCAGATTTCCACCAAAAGGCGCTATATCCACACCTTTCTATTCTTTACTCTGATTGGTCAAATCCTGCCAGCATGTGGAAATCTGACCAATCAGAAAGCAGGACACAAAGAGGCTTGTGCAATGATGCGATGTGTATTATTATTGTACCAGTGGTTATGTGATGAAAGTTTTTCACATTGATGAGTATGTGTGTGTGTGGTGTGGTATGTGTGTGTGTGTGTGTGTGTGTGTGTGTGTGTGTGTGTGTGTGTGTGTGTGTGTGTGTGTGTGTGTGTGTGTGTGTGTGTGTGTGTGCGTGTGTGTGTGTGTGTGCGTTAGGGTTAAGTACAGTTAAGTATACTTAATATACAATTCTTTAGCATTTACACACCTTCTTTACTATTGTCAGTGAACAACTCAATATTTACTGTAAAAAGGTTTCTGCCAAAAGGCGCTATAAATCCCTATAGGGGTAGCTCTTCCACCTGTAGTATAGATTTGATGAATAAACAGAAACAAATGTGTGTAATTAAAAAACACTGATTTTCTCGAAATTAAATGGAATGGATGTAGCGCCTTTTGCTTGAAAGCTCTTCATATTATACGTGATGGCTATCATTTTATGCCGCTTCTTCTCTTTTTCATGTATTCTGCCCTCAGACAGGTTTAAACTTATCAAGATTAAACTAATTTTCTCAGTGTCATTTCTTTGACATGTGCATTTGTTCCTTGTGTCACTGAGTGGAGGAGCATTATCCACTTCCTTCATGTGGGTCTAGTGTAGGGTTGGTATATGGTTAAGGTAACTAAAATCTGCCTTTTATTACGGTATTCTAATATGAAAATGTCTAAATACTTGTGTAAGCTATTCTTGATTTCCCTTATTCATGATTTTGATTGATAAATTTGTTGTTCTCCTACTCTTGTCAACACATCATCATTACACATACTATCTGTTCAAATAATCTTTGAAAGTCTCCTCCAACACCTCATGTCGCATGCATCTGCCTTCCTCAGAGTCCATGTTTTGTTCCGTTTAGAACACTCGACGCGAGTAATTAATCGCTATCATGGTAAGATCGGGATCGGTCGGGACTTCTAAATTAGGCGAGCAAGACATTTTAATGATTAACAATTGTAGGATTTGCTCGACATGTGTGCAACATATAAAAGTGATTGATCTTATAATAAATCAATCTGTGAGTAGAAAAGGGGAGCATTATATAGCCATATGAACGGAAAAGCCTATGTTATAACCTCCAAATTGTCTTTATTGCGGCAGAACATGTTCACATTTTCAAATATTTCAGTTTCAATTCTTGCCCGTTTCATGTTGAAAGGGATCTAGTAACTACACTGTTGCTCATTAAGTTGGAATATTTTTGTTTTAGATCCAACTTCATTCTATTTCCTGTTTTTTGGCGCCTAATGAATCATTTTAGACTAAAAATAATGATTTTATTATGTTTCCAAACTATCAATGTACAATAAATGGCTGCATGAATTTTAATTAATTAATTTAGCCTTTTGTTTTGAGCTTTGCAAGGCCGGACCTATGATGATTGGTCCCTTTCCCTCTCCAAAGTGTAGGTCCAACAAGTCATCGTTATCGGTAATTTCTGGTTGGCTGTAACATGTTCAACCAAAATGGCACAAAAGCTCGCTAGGCCATACTTCGTCCAACGTCAGTGGCTACACGCCAAACGATGCTTGTGCTCCACTAGGAAGGGGTGTCAACAAGCAATGTCCACTATTTCGTTGGAACATTGCAGCTTACGGTCTGTAAAATCCTCATACGTTATCGAGAGGAGGGTCAATTAAAGCCACGGGAATCTCTAGGACGTCCCTGATTGACCACCAGGATAGATTATCGCAAATTACTTAACCTGTGCCGTAGAAACAGAAAATGCCAAAAAAGGAAAACATTGCGGAATCAACGCCTTCCGCCAAACTGTACATCAGAGATCGCTCTAACATGGTCACCGAGCAAGACAAACTACCAAGTGTCCACCCCATACCATGCAACCAAGATTTACCGGATTTCCCTGGACAAGGGAGTACAGAATATTGCCGCGTGGACACTCGTGATATGTCATCTTAATGGGTACGAGCCATACCACCGTTGGGCCGTCACAACCTCAAGTCGTTTTGTGAATGCAGAAATATTGGAGCTTCTCACCACGTAATCGACGAACCCTTTGTCTTCCATCTGTTTGGACAAGGATGTTATGGCTCGTACCCATTAAGATGACATATCACTAGTGTCCAGGGGGCAATCTTCTGTGGCCATATTCATAAAAGCCCGATAGCCTATCTGTCAGCTAGGCCTTATCTCCTTGCCAAAATGCCTGGTTGGACGATAAGTATCGGCGAACAAACGAAACTCGCTTTGGTGATTACCTTTGTTTTCACAGACCAGTGCACAACACACACGTGCATATGGGTATGTCTTTAGTAATGTGTGTAGATTTTGCATGCTGTCTATGCCCTTACCATATCGACCAATCAACAAGCGTCTAAGCATTGTAATACAATAGCCATTTTAAATCTTCGTAGCGGGTTGCTAAATCGTAATTCAAGAAGCACTTCTAACCATACCGATAACAAGCTAACACCTCGGATGACCTAATTTATTCATCGTGGCTGTCATGGTAACAGTTCCATCTGTTCCAAGTTTAATTGACATTGCAACATCGCATAAATGCGCAGTTAGTTCAAACTTGTGAAAGAAGCAATGTCCCACTTTCTTCCTGTTAAGGCCCATCTATAAAGTACACATACGCACAAGAGGGAAGGGGTTGGGGGTTCATGCTGGTGCGTATGCTGCATTAAACCACATGCAACCAGTACAGAAAGTGCGTACAGGGGGGAGGGGGCAGGGGGGGGGGGGGTGGTAAACTCAGCCGCCATGATGGTTTGGCATGTATGCGATTAGAAGCAGTTTTGCAACGTCACAAAACGTCATCAAAGGTATGACAGGCTCTGTATTTCGAAATTGATCTGGAATTAAATAATAAAATACATCACATTGAGCGGTGAAATATTCACCACCTCTTTATCTAGCTTAATCAATTTGTGTTGCCCTTTTCTACTCCATCAATAAGACCACTTTTTTAGTTACATTTTGTGTTAAATACTGTTTATGATTGCTCAATATTTGCAGAAGAGTTGCCCTTCATACACGGATCACTGTCTCAGCCAAGGGCAAAAATTGTTTACAAATTCATCGCGCGCAAAATCACAAATGTACGCGCTTATGACATCTTTGCCATAGAAAATGTACAGTGTGAGTGCGCTTGGTAAAGTGCGCGCCTTACGCACATTCCTATTGTTTCGTCATATTATTTCCCCACAATGCAGTTTTGTGACGAAGTTCCTCCTTTCAATACTGCTTGTAAACAAGGCCGTCAGCCCGCCATTGTTTTATGTACAAAATGTACAGGGTACGGTCACTGCGCGCGATACAGTTTACTTTCTAGTTCTACAACGGCAGTGTTGGAGTCATACTTCTATGGGAGCGGGTGCGGGAATCACGTGGAAGCACATTTTGTCATTACGATCCCCAATATATCAAAACAAATACATCTCCCTCCTCATAATTTGCTATCATCAAAAACTTCTAGTGGGTTTCTCCTATCACGAAAAACGCGCTCCCTACGCATGACACGCCTTAATTCAACCTAACTCGAATATTCTCCGTGCCATATTCACGATCGCGCTTCACGCAGTGACAAAAACCGGGCAGATTGTTACTTGCTAGCAATTTAGAGGTACAACAGAGTACCTCTACATTTTTGGTCCAGTTGTTGCTAAAATTTGTCCTATCTGGCTTTGGTGAATAAGAAAAATTTAGCTGGGTGTTAGGTCGTCATTCAACTTCACGCCTTTGTTGTAAGTCCAACAAAGCTCTATAAAGAAGGTACCACATACAAAAAATTCAATGCATTTAGTCGGCACCGCAGATCTATTGTTGTAATTGTTCGCATTTCGACTAACAATGTCGGGTTGTCATGCTAGGCCAGGCCTTGACTACGATAGCGAATTTAGCCTATTGGCCTTTTGTGAATACCAGCCAAGCCTAGCGGACATCGAAATTGTAATTTGATCAACCAACTAGCTTATCGGGGTTTTATGAATATGGGCACTGGTCCCTAGTCCAGGAACTTGCGGTAAATCTCGGTCGCATAGTTTGGAGAGGACACTTGGTAGTGTGTCTTGCTCGGTGACCATGTTTGAGCGATCTCTGATGTACAGTTTGGCGAAAGGGTTGATTCCATAGTGTCTTCTTCATAGACGGCGAATGTTTCTACGGCACAAGTTAAGCAATTTGCGATCATCTATCCTAGTGGTCAATCGTGGACGTCCTAGAGATTCCTAAAGCTTTAATTGACCCTCCTCTCGATGACGTCTGATGATAACCTGCGATGTTCCAACGAAATAGTGGACATTGCTTGTTGTCACAGCCGGTTAAGAATGTGGTTAGCTTGTTTGTCTACACACTAAGAAATTGTCCCTATACAAGCACCCCTAAGAGTGCAGACGTACACCCCAGGCAGGGGTGCACACTGTGCACCCCTAGTTACAAATAACTGCAAATTGTGTGGTTTAGCGGTATATTCGTATTCTGTCTACAAGAAACAGGTATATGGTTTTTAACAGGTTTGCCTTTTTTTGTTTACAGACTGGCGTAGTAAAAGAAGCAGCATGTGATGTTAGCATAGGCCTAGTTCAACAGGATTGTTACTGTTTAATAAAAGAAATTGTCGTTTTTTGACAGGAACATTGTCGTGAGTAAATAAAAAAAAAGAACCATGCAAACAATTTTTTTGGAGAAAACAAAACAGGGAAAGTTGTAGGTAGTACGAAAAACAGTTTATTAATAGTTATGAATGAAGATAATATTATCGAAAATAATATCGCTAGTGATATTCGTTTGTCTCGCAATGTATGGTCAACAAGGAATCTAAAAGATCACGACGTTTCGTGCGCCGCTGCAACACTTTGCCAAGTGATATAATCTAATGTAAGCAATCGTGTTTTATACTCTTCGGGCGGCTCCAACCACCCTATCTCGCATGAGCGAGTACGTTCCTAATTGGTCAATAACGGACAAAGTCTATTGGCCGGTGCACACGGGTGCTAAACCGGGTTCGGCTCGGCTCGCTTGCTAGGCGGGAACAATAACGAGCTCAACCAATCAACGGGCCGCTAGCTCGGCTCGCCCGCTGGTTGGAATCAACCGGTGTGGGCCGGCCGGTCGGGGAGTGTCATGGCGACGTATTGTACCCATCAAAAATTCGGGGATATCGCCTGCTGTCTCGGTTGAAATTACTGGGATTGAGGCGGATATGTATAGCTTCTTTTACCCTACGTGTGTACCAATGCCGTTCTTGAAGATAATATTATTTGTAAATTAAACATAATTTCCATAATCTGACAAAATTTATGTTATTTTACATGATAAGTTCTGTAACATTGATAAAACTGGTGAAAAGTTGTAATTCAAGGGCAAAAAACATATACATGTAATTGTACAGTTAATTTTGACAGTGTAGCTGATGGGCCAAAATGTATGTGGGACGTTATAATTATTTTAACAACACACATGCAGATACTGTAAATTAAATTGTTATATTCATGCTAACACAAGATGCGCCGTTTTGCACTGCAAATGTCTAACACTTAGTGCAAGACTAACAGCTCCTTCGTTGAATAATCAACTGCAAGTATGTAATTCTGTGGATTTTGAAAGGGTTTACACCTTGCAGGTTTTCTATAATAGCAAGTTGTTTTAAGTGCCAACAGCATAATTACGCATCTTTGAATCGAAACTGCTTTTGTGCGTGTCCGTATGTGTCCCAATATAGAAATCATTATAAGAAGACTTGTCTCTTTTTAACAAAATGTGTATACTCCTGGGTTTGATGGTCCAATTGCATAAACAATGTTATTCAAACAAATCAAGTCCATAGACCGTCCAGCAGTAACCTGGAGACGAACTATTCAATTGCGATTCAATACGTAGACAAAGTCGTACCCAAATCAGCTGTTGCTGTGTCGGACAAAACGCCTACAAAGCTTTTGAACTTGCTATGGCAACCATTGATGATAGGCTACGCATGAACTGGTCTTTAGAGCATCGAAATAATGACGTCGCATTAGTGTGCGATGGCATATCAAGCAAATGACCAGTCAGAGGGGCTGTAACGAAACTAAGTGTGAATTATAAATATTTTCGTAGTACTTTATTTCAATTTCCCTATTTTTAAAATCCCTTCATGCATAATGAGCTATTATTTCACAACAGGAATCATACAGTAGTGATGTAAATAAAAAATGTTGCATTAAAAGACGCAATGCATATTTTGTATTTATGTGAGTGAATTATTTCTCTCGGACAATGGAATTGGCGGACGGCCTTGCTGTGGCACATTTTCAGACCCATTTGAATAATTTCAACTTAATATAAAACAAAACAGTTGGCCCATTTACATTATAAAACCATTAACTTATACACTCATTGCGGTGCACCGTAAATTTGATCTTGGCATAGAGTTTATGAATGGTATATTAATAGAGGATCGCAGAAAACCACATTTGCAGTAGGACCGTGGTATAAGAACAAGCCTAAGAATGGCGGCCGGGATTTCGCACTTTGCTTTATTTATTTACCTTTTTTCTTACTGTGTACCTTAACCGTAGACCGCCAACACAACTGTATAATGGCCAATAATTAGTACTGCCTCAAATATTAGTGACATATAACAGGATTAATGATCTATAATTTAATTAACACCATAATGATAATAAAACTGACATTAGAAAAAATATATATGAGTATTTATTGAAGTCTTTAAATTTAATAATCATAAATTAAACTTATCTGTTGCAGACAATTTATAGATCCATTAATACTCATCGTTGATTGATCAATCAATACAGCTATTGGCTAGCGTTGATAGTTGTGTTTCAAGTATCCCAAAAGTATAACTAATTAATCCTTTTTGTGATATCAACAATAATTAAAATTATTTTTGTAATGGTTCAGTGTGGCGTTAGTGGATGCTCTTTTGGGTAATCATCGATAATAATCGATTATTATCTATTGTACGGCGTTCATCGAGACTGCGGCGAGGAGCACGCATAGCGTACTAAGGGTGCACGCCTCACGTGCTCCCGCAGGGGTGCTCAAGAACAATCCCTACACCCTTACGAGAGCTCGCGTAATCGTACACCCCATATTGTGAATCGTACACCCCATTTCAACCCGGATTTCTTAGTGTGTAGGGGATAAACTAAAACAAACTAATTACTATTACTAACAACTCGGAGAAAATAATACATCACACTTAAATTCAGGGAAATAAAGTTTAATTTCCTTGAAATTCACAGTATCAAATCCAAGGTAACATTACATAATGAGTTGGAACACAATATGCAAATAATCAATTGAAGTTACATTGTTTCGTTAAGCATAAGAATGGGAATCAATTTCAGTATTAAAGTTTCATCATTTGTGAGAGTAATTATATCAGTTACATGCAGTAAGTTCTAGAGTTATATTGGGTATATGAACAGCGTGATTGTCAATTGGAGAATTAATTAAAGTTCATCGCTACTCACTACTTTACGCGAAACTTGTCGTGCCGTGGAGCCTGAAGACGTCGTCGGAAGCGTGCTTTCTTGCGTAGCCTACGAGCGCTGTCGTATCCTGTCGGACCCGCGATGCTGCTCGGCCCTGCCGATGTCGACCACGTTAACGACGCTCAACGCGAGACGAACCCGATGTGCGCCCTAGGTGAACTCTGCGAGAATCCTGCGAGAACCCTGCGTGAACCCTGGGAGAACCCTGGGAGAACCGCCATCTACAAAATATATCGGTATAAAAGACCGAAGCAAAAAAACCCAAAACTGCTCTATGCTTTTACTCATTTATCTGGAGTACAGCACAATTAATATTTCACACCAATAATAGAACTGTTAATCCAATACATCATTTTACATGTTCAGTAAGTAATTAAACAAGAGATGTAACATTTACTGAATATCAATTTCTTTATATGTTTAAAATAAAGAACTGTCATATGAACATTTAAAACATCGCTTGTTTGACACATCAATTATTAAATTAAAATATACTCTCACATTCTTCATTCTTCATAATCAATTTTATAACATTCATTATTACTGGTTCCATTTAGGTTGATAGTTCTCACACAAATTATTCATCTTATTTCTCAACTCTTATTTTAACTTGAACTTTGCAAATAACAAAATACAACAAACATTTTATTTCTTATATCATTTCACAGGAATATTAATAAGAAGCAAATTATCCACTTACAGTTGACTGAATAAACAAGGAGAAGGCATGTCCTGTCCAGGCATACATTGTGGCTGGTGACAGTGCTGAATCATATGGCCGCACCTATTTTCAATATGGCCGCCAAATATCACTATACCCCTGCTGCTTACTGCCATGTAGACACTACGCACATTACTAAATTATCAAGACATTCAAGACCATGATGATTTTATGTTTTCCCCTCTCGACTTCTCAAATTCAAGTGATCTTTTAACCATCACCAAGCCCATTATTTTCCACTCCACTCATGAGGACAAAATACTTTATAAATTAGCATATCTCCCAATTCTAATTCCCCTTAGAAGAAATCTCCCACCTGGGTAACAACAGTATAACAATAACACAGGAATTGAATAAATTTGCCCACTAGCTATTCAACAAAATAGCAACAGTTTCATGAAAAGAAGTTCTTCCCCTCAGCAACAATAAATGTAAGGACTGTTACCTAGCGAAAAACAACAAAAGAACTAACATGCCACACTTGGAATGAACCTGGGAAACTCAAAGAAGGGGCACAACAGTTGTGCATCAACCGGCCTGGGATACTGGCCTGAATAGATTCTTTAATTTAACAAAAGAAGCACTAATCACAATTCCATGTGCTAGCTAAAAATAGTAGAGTGATCAAATCAGCCGATTGATCACTGCCATCTTTACAAAATAACACCAGGGTAGACATGACTTGTAACACGTGTTGACATCCCTTCCTGGTGGAGCAAAAGCATCGTTTGGCGTGATGCTAATGGAGTTTGACTGAGTATGGCCTAGAGAGCCTTTGTGCCAATTTTGGTCGAAATTTATACAGCCAACTCTGAGAAATGACACATAATGATGACTTGTTGGAATACGCTTTGGAGAGGGAAAGGGGCTAATCATCAAAGGTCATGCCTTTCAAAGCTCAAAACAAAAGGCTAACTTAACCCAAAGCCTGCCACATACATACCATAAAGCCACTTATGTACACAATATGCAACCGCACAATACAATGGACATGGTCAAGAACTCTATTGTGCGTGCATGCACAGCATGGCACGTTAGGAGTTAACTAATTCAAATCCATGCAACCATTTATTGTATATTGGTTGTTTGGAAACATTATATAATCATTATTTGTAGACTAAAATGATTCATTAGACGCAAAAAACAGGGGGAAAAAAATGAAGTTTGGATCTTAACAAAATATTCCAATTTCATGAGCAGCAGAGTATGTTGACGTGTGCCGAAGGTGATGAACGGCTGGTAAAATGTATATTTTGGTCATTTAATATGTACTCTAAATATTGTGTGAAAATGTCAGGTTCCATGGATGTTATATGACAAAGTAATAAGCACAAATGCAAAATGATTTGTCCTAACTCATTGCACTGGCTTGGTGAACAGTTATGACTATCCAGGGGGTAGTAAAAACAATAAAAAAACACTTACATTGTAAATATCTTTCTAACGAAAGGGAAATTTGAAAAACCAAAACCTGTTCCATACTTCTGTTGTTAATACAAATACAACGCGGTATGAGAAAACCACAATATTTCTAATTAAGGTTTGTGGATTTGGACAATCTTACTAGATCCCTTTAACTCATTCATACAAATACTTTATTTGATACATACATGATATCATGAAACGATACATGATTGGTTATTTATTCTCTTTCTTCAGGCGTTGTCATAAAGTATTATACTTATGAAAGATGTACATTTTCTTTACAGCATGACACGCTATTTGCATCAGGACTTGATTATGACGACGCAGTGGACACCATGGATCTCGGTGATTCGTCAATAGAGCTGGTAATGTCGGACAACATACAAGAGAAGTGCAACAAGCTCGACGTAGAACCAGAACTGCAGGTAAGTTTGCTGGCTGGTATGGTTAAGTTGACGGGGTCAGCAGCTTACCTTGCAGAAGAAAGACAATGCTCCAAGGCCCAGAGCATGAGTTGTGTCTGCAAATTTAGAACTGTGAATGAGGAGTTAATGGTTCGTCATAACAAGAAGAAGATCGACATGGACATCTTAACAGACAAGAACCCTGACGCAACTCACGTCGTTGTCGGTATTGATTGGGGTGCAGTCTGTGCGATTACGTGCGAGTGTGAAAATATTGAAAATGAAGATGCTACTAAAGTGGAAGGGGCTTTGAATTGTGAAATAAAGAAATTAAGGTTTCAAATTGGAAAGGGATGTGCAGAGGGATCAAATGTAAGCAAACAAAACGAACATGGCATGAAGTTTTCCTTGCGTTGCAAAGTTGATGTATCAAATCCTAACAAAGCTCTTCCAGTCACTTTCGAGGGCGCTGTAGACCTGGCACAAAATCTACCAAAACTAGTTGAACAAACAAATGACGGTAAAGGGGTTCCTCTAACGTACCATATGATGCCGATAGAAAATATCGCAAAAATGTGTAAATCAGAAATAAAGCTCGACATTCAATACAAAGAATTGAATGAAGGTACAGTAAGCAGGTGCGCAGACGTTTTGGACAGAATCAAACACAAGAGACAAACTCTTCATGACCTTAATCATGACATTCGTGCAAATGCCGCATTCATCCCTGACCATTTAATCGCGACCATTGGCAATATTTTGGGCAAGGTAACCTCCCAAGAATCTCTTGTCAGAGCTGACTTACGATCTTTGGTTATGCTTGTAAGGTCAGGGTCTGGCGATGAATCCGCTCTTGACAAATTCCTAGGCGAACAAGCACCTGAGGAGATATCAGCCTCGAAATTCAATGATGACATTGAAAAGTGCAAGAGGGCTTTATACAAAGCTCATATGATCAGATCCTGGAGAAGCAAAGGTATCACTTACATGGGAAAGGATGACCAAATGGTTGACTACGGGGAAAATACTGTTTTTCGATTGTACATACCTTGTCAGATCGTAGCAACAAACAATCATGACAAAAACAGGACATTCTTTTTGCGACTACATGCAACACATGGTAAAGAGAAAGGGTATGCTTTCGTTGTAATAGACCAGGAAATAGCCACGCAACAGTGGAATACAATTTTGAAAAGAACAACCATATGTCAGTACAACAATGGTTATTGTAAATGCGAGGACGTGTTCATCAACAGAGGTAAATACCTGGACATGTGCCTTATGCAAATGCAAACACCCGACATCTACCTACAGAAACCAAGCGATAGAACAAATGTCAAAATAAGATGCCCGAATGCCGTATCAGGCAGTGGCCAATGTGTGGGTGACCCTGTCAACTGGAGATGTCAGAAGTGTATGGAAATAGTTGAGTATGGAATATCGAGCAAATTGTTTTACTGCAAATGTGGTCAATCGAAACCAATAAATGCAACGTCTCGTTGTAACGACGAGAACCATGATTTGCATTTTGTCCGATATCCAGAAGAGTTCCTACATGCCGAGCTGTCACAACATTGTGCAATGCAGGAAATTAACATCCTGATCATGGGTGAAACCGGAGTGGGTAAATCCACATGGATCAATGGTTTTCAGAATTACCTGTACCATGAAGATCTGAATGAAGCCATGCATTCTCCTGATTTCCCGGTTTTGATTCCATCCTCTTTCACCTTCACACAAGAAGGACAAGAGAAGGAGATACAGGTTGGAGAACCCGACCCTAATGAAGTACAGGAAGCTGGGAAGTCTGCAACGAAAGATACACAAGCATACGTATTTTTCATTAATGACACGATAGTTCGTTTGATTGACACACCCGGTATAGGGGATAGTGAAGGCATAGAGCAAGACAAGAAGAACGTGGACAATATTTTGTCATATCTCACGCACTACGATGAAATCCATGCTGTGTGCATACTTCTGAAGCCTAATAACGCACGCCTAACGGCAATGTTCCGCTTTTGCATCCAAGGGTTATTAGCACAGTTGCATTCCTCAGCAAAGCACAACATTGTGTTCTGTTTCACGAATGCCCGTGCAACATTCTACCCGCCCGGAGACACCCTACCTGCACTCAATAAAGAGTTACGTGAGAGAGAAGTGGGAATTCAAGCTACAAAGCACAACTGCTTTTGCTTTGATAATGAGCCTTTTCGCTTTTTGGCCTGCCTTAGAAATGGTGTACAATTTAGTGCCACAGACATCGACACGTACGCTAAAAGTTGGGACAAATCAAGTGGAGAGACCAGGCGTCTCTTTTACCACATCAAGACTGAATTAAAGCCACATAAAATAAGAGACATTTTGAGCATGAATGAGGCTCGTCGAATCATCGTGGCTATGAGCAAACCTTTGGCAGAAGTCGCCAGAATGATCGAACAAAACGTGCAAGCAGCTGAAGAGGCAAAACATGACATCATTCAGGAAAACAAGAAGTTGAAATCGCTTGAGGAAGAACTCAAGTTTTCCGGGTTTGATCTTGAACGCATTCAATTGGGACATGCAAAAACAGTATGCGCTCACGCTGACTGTATCGGTCATGTTGCAGTTGGCACAGAGAAGGTTCAGCAAATGGTATTCAAGCAAGTCACGTCAAGTCACGTTCACGTCACGTCACAAGAAGGTTCTGTACCTTTTGTGAAACAGGTCACCCAAATCTACGAAGTGTTGGGTTACGTGACCCAACAGTTTGTAGATATACTATATGCAATTCATGAAAGCTCACGTAAATTGGCGCTTGCGTAAAACAAATTAATGTAAATTGTCGTTGAGAAGAGACTAATTCTCGGTAAATTTAATCGTGAACGAACCCGTCCTACCTATACTGTAAATACCAACAAAGACACTACAAGGGGAAGACTGGACACTGCGCCGGTTTTGTACAGTGATCAATGAAACGCTGAATTTCGTACATGGGGAAGGGCGCCCCCTAGCGTTGGGTAGGTAAACTTCTTATTGTTTTCGCGCGTAGCCATTGAAAACACAATAGGGAACTGGTAGTGAAGTATCAAATTCCTTCTTATTTTTGCTTTTTTATCTCAAAATGTACACCAAATATTAAAAGGAGTTTGTTTCTAAGTTTGTCTGTTTACAGGTGAAAATTTCCAAGAACTATTTAATAGTAGACATGCAGAATCAACATTCACGTACAAGTTTCTTAATTAGTTGCTTGCTGTTAAAAAAGAACTCGTGTACATCATCAGGATTGTTGCTGTTACCTGTGTCATGGTTTGAAATCAAAATAGTAACTTTTATTTGAATACCTCTTTTCTCTTTATATGAAGAATTGTTGTTAACAAGAGTGTCACATCCGAAACACAAGCATTTTGTTAACTGCGGCGCAAAAAATCCAAGTCAAGTTAAAGTCATGCAGGAAATCTGGTTCCTCTTTTCACTTTCTTCTCCAAATTCGCAGATTAAAACATAATGTTCACTTCTCATTTTCTATGCAAAAAAATACAGAATAAAAAAAAAAAAAAAGATTCGAGGATTTGAAAATTTTCATCTTTGTTGACAAATTTGCTCAAAAAGCAGAAATATTAAAAAACAAGTGTGCCTTATGTCTGCATATATTTCAAGTTCATACTTCTAGTAATCTAAATCCTGATATTTAATTTCATTCACCATGGATACATAAATATGAAATATGAACTTTTATGTGAAAATGTTATAAATCAAACTAGGGACAAAAAATTAATGAAATTAACTCCTGTCCATGTGGATATCAGGATTAGATTACTAGAAGTATGAACTTGAAATATATGCAGACATAAGGCACACTTGGTTTTTTATATTTCTGCTTTTTGAGCAAAAAATTTGTCAACAAAGATGAAAATTTTCATATCCTCGAATCTTTTTTTTTTTCTGTATTTTTTTGCATAGAAAATGAGAAGTGAACATTATGTTTTAATCTACGAATTTGGAGAAGAAAGTGAATAGAGGAACCAGTGGCCATATTCATAAAACCCCGATAAGCTAGTTGGTTGATCAAATTACGATTTCGATGTCCGCTAGGCTTAACTGGTATTCACAAAAGGCCGATAGGCTAAATTCGCTATCGTAGTCAAGGCCTGGCCTAGCATGACAACCCATCTGTCTAAATTCCACAAGCATTTGGTATTCCACGACATTGTTAGTTGAAATGCGAACAATTACAACAATAGATCTGCGGTGCCGACTAAATGCATTGAAATCTATTTATGCGGGACGTTCTAAATAGAGCTGTGTTGGACTTACAACAATGGCGTGAAGTTGAATGATGACCTAACACCCAGCTAATTTTTTCTTATTCACCAAAGCCAGATAGGACAAATTTTAGCGACACTGGACCAAAAATTTAGAGGTACTCTGATGTACCTCTAAATTGCTAGCAAGTAACAATCTGCCCGGTTTTGTGTGTATATATGCGTGTGGCGCGATCGTGAACATGGCAAGGAGAATATTCGAATAATAAGGGGAGGGCCAACATCGAAAAAATGGCCTCCTTAAGGACTTAGGTTGCCAGATCTCCACAACAAGTTTAAACCAATTTTGTTTGCAAGTATTTTTAGTGAGACAAATTAATTCAGAGGTCTACCTCAACAAATTTGTTGCGAACACCTCCAAATCCAAGATGGCGTCCAAAAAAGTAGCCGTTTTGACTTGCTATAGATTATTGGCAAGATTTCACAAACAACACCTGGAATAAGCATGATTTTGCATTTATATTGAAGACAATCAAATTTCCTATAATCTGATACCAAACACAATGGGTTTCAGAATGTGTAACACGGTCATTTTTAGCCCCAAACTAAAATTTTAGGCATTTTTTCCCCAAAATATGAAATTATTGATTTACATAATTCGGCATATATCGATAATTGCATTAGCATTTGAATTAATACTTTTCGAAAAACTGTCCAATGATATCAACAACACTCTCTACAAATTTCAAGTGTATATTGTATCTGAACAAAAAGTTACAGTTCTTGGAACTCGGCATTTGATATCGACAAATACAGCAAATTTGTACGATTTCGAACACTATACAGGGTGCCCCAATAAATGTAATTCTTGTTTACGGACTTTATTCAAGAATTTCTCCTAAATAATGACATATTGTTGATACCTTTTTGAGTAAAACCTTCAGTTTTCTTCTTTTATGTCATAAATATGCCGCCATCGGTTTGCAATAGTACACGACAATAGTGTATCGGTAATTTCACTGCAATGATAAATCCATCATGCAAAGGGCATAGTGCAATATTCGAATGGGAGGCGCTCGTCATTTACAGTTATATCGACCATATCTGGATAATTATGTTTTTAACATGATTATTATTCGGAACACACAGTTAGCTAGAATTTTCCAGGGTTCGGAAAACACTTTGAATAGGCTATTAGGTTTAACTTAGGGTAACTTTTTGTACCACCATGTACATTTGTAACCATAGTAACAACAACAATAGAAATAGAATAAATCATATATCTGGCTACTACATGCCGCATTATGCACACTAATTTTCGCGTGAACATCGAGGAAAATAAATCACATGTGAAATAACACCCTATAGCTGCTATTTTTAAGTTTTTAAAGTAAATATTGGTTGATTTGGTATATTTGTGTCCATAATCGGCTGTTGTTACCATGGTTACACGAGTACAGTGTAGTGCACAAAAATTAACATTCGGCTTGCTGAGGCTTTCGGTGTTGTGCATATTAGTTTAGCAAATGAGTTTGTTTTGTTTTAATACTGAGTCAGACAAATTGTATAGACCTTTATGGTCTCCAGGTACATGTAATAAGATATGAAGGGCATGAAGGGTGCGTTCCTCGCGATCAAGATGGTGTTCGAAGCTAGATACGCTCTGCACATATTACAGTATGTCCCGAATATTGTGTACTATAGTAAGACACTTATTAAATATAATGAGCATGATCTTGATACTGTTTTAAACACATCATGGACACCCAGTATGATTCGAATTCGCAATACGCATGGCATGCGCGTCAGTATGCAGCTGACTGGAATGCTCCATGTGGAGTGGAATTAAGTTCATTTTTAGCGTTTGATTTATGATAAATGCAGTTAAACAAATACAGGACAGACACGACATCTACGCAGACTACATAATGATGGTGAAATATTCATTATATTACAAGAAATGGTGTTTCTTTTTGTATTTGTTCATAACTGGAATTGAAGGTGTCCCGAGATTGACGCAATAATTTGGTATACAAGTCCTCTTATTAAGATTACATATTTTTGAGACACCCTGTATAGCATGAGAAATCATGCAAAACTACCCATTTTGTGGATAGCTAATGCTGACTTCAAAGTACTATAACTTTTTGTTCAGATACGGTCTGCACTTGCAATTTTCAGGGAGTATTGTCGATATAATTGGACAGTTTCTTGAAAAGTATTAAATTGACTGCTAATAAAATTATCGATTTATACGTAATTATGTAAAT
This sequence comes from Echinarachnius parma, assembly GCA_037951105.1. NCBI lineage: Eukaryota > Metazoa > Echinodermata > Echinoidea > Clypeasteroida > Echinarachniidae > Echinarachnius > Echinarachnius parma. Next base: position 5,780 of record JBAMJV010003381.1, on the reverse strand, counting down.
AATTTCATATTTTGGAGAAAGAATGCATAAAATTTGAGTTTGGGGCTAAAAATGACCGTGATACATATCATGAACCTCACGGTGTTTGGTATCAGATTATAGGAAATGTTATTGTCTTTAAAATGATTGCAGAATAATGTTGATATAAGGTGTCGTTTGGGAAATCTCGCCAATTATCTATAGCAATACAAAACGGCTGCCTTTTTGGACGCCATCTTGGATTTGGAGGTGTTCGCAACAAAATTTTAGAGGTAGACCTCTGAATTATGTTGTCTCATTAAAAATACTTGCAATTAGAATCGGTTGAAACTTGTTGTGGAGATATGGCAACCGTAAGTCACTTTTTTCGACATTGGCCCTCCCCTTATAAGGGATATTAGAGATTTTTTAATGATAGCGTGATGTTAGTTCAAAATAGTTCCCCAAGTAACATACTTTTCCGTGTTTGTCCTAGCATCCTTGTACTTCAGCAATAACATATTTTATCAGTTTAAATTACATGTTTTTATCTGGAGAGTAATTTGCCTTTATTTGTCCTTTTTGTGACATATTAGCTTACTTTTGCAGTTCGGATTGATTTTATGTGATTTCAATTCTGTTTTGATGAATCTATATATAATACTATTTAATGCAATTTCGTTTCTGTTTTCACTGCAATTGAATAGTTTCCCTTGTCATGCTATCATATTATAAGCGTGGCGGAGCTTGATCGTAATGAGGAGGGAGAAGTATTTGATTTTACTTCATTGGGGTGGCTATGAAAACATGTGCTTACGCGTGATCCCTCCCCCCCCCCCCCCCCCCCCCCGCCCCCTCAATAAAAACATCATTCCTACTCACGCTCATATCTACAGTAACACCCTTACATATAGGAATTATAGCAAGCTTTTTGTTTTGGACACAAGTTACCGCCCCCCCCCCATTTACCCCAGATAAGACACTTATGTTATACTACCCCCCCCCCCCTCCCCCTTACTGTATCACGTTGTAGTACACATAACAAACTCAATAAGACGCTTTTATGATTGGAACAATAAGGAACAATGCGTTCATTCACACGTTCGAGTAAACTGCGCTTTTATGCGATGTCAAACAAACTTGCAACAGATGGAATGTTACCATGACAGCCACGATGAATAAATTATATCATCCGAGTTGTTAGCTTGTTATCGGTATGGTTAGCAGTGCTTCTTGAATTACGATTTAGCAACCCGCTACGAAGATTTTAAATGGCTATTGTATTACAGGGCTTAAACGCTCGTTGATTGGTCGATATGGTAAGGGCATAGGCAGCGTGCACAATCTACACACATAAAAGACATACCTATGCACGTGTGTGTTATGCACTGGTCTGTGAAAACAAAGGTGATCATCCAAGCGAGTTCCGTGAGTTCGCCGCTAGTTATCGTCCAAAGTGGCATTTTGGCAATGAGATAAGGCCTAGCTGACAGATAGGCTATCGGGGTTTTATGAATATGGCCACTGATTTCCTGCATGACTTTAACTTGACTTGGATTTTTTGCGCCGCAGTTAACAAAATGCTTGTGTTTCGGATGTGACACTCTTGTTAACAACAATTCTTCATATAAAGAGAAAAGAGTTATTCAAATAAAAGTTACTATTTTGATTTCAAACCATGACACAGGTAACAGCAACAATCCTGATGATGTACACGAGTTCTTTTTTAACAGCAAGCAAATTAAGAAACTTGTACGTGAATGTTGATTCTGCATGTCTACTATTAAAGATTTCTTGGAAATTTTCACCTGTAAACAGACAAACTTAGAAACAAACTCCTTTTAATATTTGGTGTACATTTTGAGATAAAAAAGCAAAAATAAGAAGGAATTTGATATTTCACTACCAGTTCCCTATTGTGTTTTCAATGGCTACGCGCGAAAACAACAAGTTTACCTACCCAACGCTAGGGGGCGCCCTTCCCCATGTACGAAATTCAGCGTTACACAAAATCCGCGAAGTGTCCAGTCTTCCCCTTGTAGTGTCTTTGATACCAATTATAGGCGTACACAGGCCTGGGGGCAGGGGGATGGACACCCCCTACCCCCATCCCCACCCCCTTACATAATTCAAGAAATGTCTTGGTCTCGGCCTCGAAATTTGTGACCGGTCCTGGTCTCGTCCTCGGCTGCGGTCATTTTCTACGGACACCCCCTACCCACACTCCCCCCGCTTACTTCAATTTGTCTGACGAAATATCCCCCCCCCCCCCCTACACCCAACCCTTGAAAAAAATCCTGGGTACGCCACTGCCTACAAGTAGCTAGTTCGAATGTCAAATACATTAATTGATTTATTTAATATTGATTGGTTGGTGTGATTGTTTCATTATAATGATTGACTGATTAATTGATAGATTGACTCGATTCAATAACCATAAATAAACACTATTAATCAAATCATTGTTGTATTACTTTTAAACTCATTGATCACTGCAACTCACTCACTCACTCACTCACTCACTCACTTTCACAGGCATGCACATACAACGCCGTTAAGGGCCAGTACGCTCAGACGTCGAGCACGGGAACTTCAGGCGTATGCGAACTGAATTGTCCGCTGCGTGTAGCAATTCAGCTGGAAATCAACATTTGCCAAAATCCACGCACGACTCGTCTTTAGAAATACTCCAATAACAAGACAAATAATGCAAGTGGTATGGTTGTACATTACCTAAATGACAGAACTGCATATTATCGTCTCAGATTACTCTGAATTATGCACGTACATATTATAAACATAATGATTGAAAAGATTTGATAAGGGGGTATCGGCATTTTCGTCGACATTTTTAAATCTCTTTGTGCGTGTATGTCTAGTCTTAGTAACAAGCGTTTGCAATTTAAAAAATCTTGATTAAACGCTCACGTCACGATTTGGTTAACGCGACACTTCGAGTTTACCGGCATGTAAAACGACAAATTGTTGGGTCACTTTACCCTACACTTCGTAGATTTGGGTGACCTGTTTCACAAAAGGTACAGAACCGTTCACGTGACGTTAACGTGAACGTGACGTGACTGTTCGTACCAAGCCCTCCTTGCACGCTCACAGGAGTTCATGTCGAAACTATAAAGAATCCTGCACTGCGCTTTTGTCATTGCATGACGTTTCGGACAGGTAAATGCAAAGAATGCGGACACAAATACTCCATGCATATGCATCTAAAATATGACACGAAGATAATAACCAAACAATTCTTGTCTGAAGCCGTACATAGAGACATAAACAATGTGGAAGATAGAGCAGATAAGAAAGAGATTATCAAGCGTGAAATTGATAACAAGGTTGCGGAATTGAAGGAAGAGGAAAGAATAATAATACTATCCGGAGCTAAATATGGTTCATTTCTAAAGGCAAATGTTATCATACCATACAATGACGCCGTCGGAGACTACTATGACATGTGTATATGCCATGAAGAGAAGAAGGCAAAGGAAAATAGAAATGATGCCCACCTGACGCAACTGCGGTCAATGAAAGAAGAGTATGAACACCAAAAGAAAATGTTGGATGGGGCAATTGGGACAAATGTTGGCGAAAATATTCGCTCTGTACATCAGGTAGTGGAGCTGCAAAAAGAGCTCTTTGAACTGAAACATTTCGGGCATACGTTAAAGAACTTATTTGACGGCATTTCAATTACAACCTCATCTAGAAATAAGGATTTTAGAGAGAAGTTTGCTTCGATTCCTACCGCTGTCAAATCTCAATTCTCTAAAATTGCACAGCAATTTTTTCCAACTCCCCATAACCCTAACCACACAACGTCGGAAAACCGTACACGCTCAAATAGGCCGAAAACGGCCCACACACATATTATATAGTATCATTCCTACCACGCACCGCGATGTCCACCGTTTAAAACCAATGGAGAAAACCTGTGAGATTGACGCCTTTGTCAAAATGTGGAGCTTATCGAAAATGGCCTGGATCTATTTTCGTTAAACTTTCCTTACAGTCAGATGAATATTTGAACTTTCATCAGCTATTTTATCAGGAACATAGAGACAGGCCAAATTGAGATATTAGGCTCTGAATATGTAATTATCTGTTGGTATTAGTCGTTCTGAACAGGCGCTAGCATGCCGTGCCAGTTCTGCCACGTTCTGCAACGTTGCGGTATGCAGCAATCGTACACACGCACTGTGCAGGGCGGTACTGTGTGAAACACACACGTGTTTGGTATGCTGTAAAACATGTGACCATTGTATGAACTACGTTGGCAACGCAAGCGTGGTAAGGGTGTTTGTACATACATGTGTGCAATTTCCGTGTTCCTCTCCGCAGTTATCGGGTTAACTTTATTACGCATGGTTGATTGGTCAGCATAGGCGTACCGAGGGGGAGGGTTTTGGGGGTTCAACCCTCCACCCCCCCCCCCCCACTTTGACCAAAAAATTACTGTTTTGGGGGTTTGAACCCACCCCCCCCCCCCCCCCTTTACAACTTGTAACTGGTCTTGAAACCACATTTTAGCGGTCTCGACCATCATTACCAATGGTCTCGGCCTCGAACAATTCGAAGGATCCTGGTCTTGGCCACGAAAATTGTGAGGAATTTGGGTCTCGGCCTCGATAATTTTGACAAATCCTGGTCTCGGCCTCGAAAGTTTTGAAAGTTCTCAGTCTCGGCTTCGAACATTTTCTACGGACGCCAGGGGTCCAGGTTTCAGCGCTTTAATTTATATCACGAGTATTTTAAAAAGTTCCACTTTAGTTGTGCAACGTATGTCTTTTGATGACCAGATTTTGTTAAGGGTCTGAAGGGGCTTTTCCAATACGGTTTTGAACCTCTGCTGAACATGATCCCGTTGGTACAAGTTATAACCCTAAATTTAACAATACCAAACCATATACCATATAATTTACGAAACTGCCATCATTCATTTCTAACTGAATATATTATTTACGAAACGAATCATTTTCCATCCTCTTCCCGATCACGTTCGCGAGTTTTTGATTCGGTATAAATAATTGGCGTCGATCAAGGGAGGGGGGGGGGGGGGGTGATATATCCCCCCTCCAAATATTTAACGTGCGGGGGTGGCCTATATTGGTATACCCCCCCAAAAAAAAAAAAAAAAATAATAATAATAATAATAATAATAATAAAAAAAAAATAATAATAATAATAAAAAAAAAAAAATAATAATAATAATGATAATAATAATAAAAAATAATAAATAATACAAATATTTGCGGCTCTGAAATATAAAATGACATTAAAATAAATGGAAATGCCATCTCGCATTAATTATGTGAAAGTTGATACAATGGTCTTCTTTAAACCACGTTCTGAGAGTGCTAAGTTGCCAAAATCCAAAATCCCCAGTGGCTAGGCCTCCTGCACTCTCAGAAAAATGTTAACCAACTGGTTAATATTTTAACCAGCAGTTGGTTTCCAGGTGAACCGACCAACTCTTGGTTAAAAGATTAACCAACCCTAGTTGGTTACAAGTTTAACCAACTATTTATTAAAACTTTAACTAATTATTTGTTAACTATTTTTAATCAACCTTAGTAGGTTACAATTATAACCAACTATTTATTAAAACTTAAACCAATTATTTGATAAATAATTTTAACCAACCCTGGTTGGTTAATAAAAGTTACCAACACTTGCTTACATTTTCATCTATGTAAACAACTGTTGGTTAATTTTATTATCCAACCAACAATTGTTTGCAGGTAAGCCAAACAATATTTACAATACCATTCTACTGATGAATATTAATAATACATTTGAAACCGTTAAAATTC